>SNSB01003389.1:11816-79865 GCA_012922965.1 Capreolus pygargus | reverse complement strand
TCTGATAGTTCATTATTACTGTATGGAAATGTACAGATTTCTGTATACTAATTTTGTATCCTAAATGTTACTGAATTTATTTATTAGCTCTGATAGTTCATTATTACTGTATGGAAATGTACAGATTTCTGTATACTAATTTTGTATCCTAAATGTTACTGAATTTATTTATTAGCTCTGTATACAGTGTCATGTCATCTGCCAATAGTTAAAATTTTACTGCTCCTCTTCCAGTTTCTTTCTTTCTCTTGTTGATTACTGTGGCTCAGACTTCCAATACTTTGTTAAATAGAAGTGGCGAGAGTGGGCATACTTACCTTATTCTGGACCTTAGAGGAAAAACTTTCTGTTTTTCACTATTGAGTATGATGTTAGCTGTAAGTTTGTCATAAGTGGCCTTTATTACTAAGATCCTATTTAAATACACTGCTTGTATTAAACACACACACACAGTGCTTAGGTCTTTCTCATTTGAAAACTTTCCTTGATTCTATTTAATTTCATTTTCTTAATTATAAAAGATGACAGGCATGTAGAAAGGAACATGTATGATTTATGCCCTTTAGACATATAGATTTATTCTGTAATTGTAAAGTGAGCAAATAAACAACTATGCAGCCAATATGCAAATCAAGAATAAGAATATACTCAGCATTCCAGAAACTGCTCTAGTACGTTATCAATGACAATCCCTCACTATTATGAACTTCATGATAATTGCTCTCTCTTCCTTGACTTCATTTTCTCTGCTAGCTTTTTGTTATTTTCCCTTCTTAATTAGGTTTTTGGAAATTGATTTCTCCTCTTGCTATCTTCATGTCCTCAATTCCCATTCAGCCCTTCATACCCCATCTCCAGTGAGATTTTCTTCCTGTCACCAGTGTCTCCAATGACTTCTTAATTGTTATATTTAAGAAATGCTTTTTAGTTCTTATCTTGCTGGGTTTATTTGACACTGGTGGTGACATTCTCGTCTCAAACTTTTGACTATTAGGATGTTCTCTCCTGGTTCTTCTCTCATTCTGTAGGCTGATTCCTCTCAGTTTTCTTGCAGGTTTATTTTTCTATGCCCACTGTAAATGTTGGCATTTCTGATGATTCTATCACCTCCCAGCAACCTCAGCAACTTTTAATGTTTAACTTCCACCCATAAACAATGACCCTTAAATCCATATCTCTAGCTGAATGCTTTCCTTTGAGCTTCAGAACCATATGCTTGTCTTCTTTTAGACATTTCCACTTGGGTAATCCACATGCATCTCTAGTTTCACAAATCTTAAACTGTTTAATTCTGATTAGGCAGCAGCAATGATAGATAATAAGAACAGGTAGACTTTACTGAGTTCTTCCTATGTCAAGTACTATTTTAAGTGCTTTATGTGTATTAACTCATTTTAATTCTCTTTTAACAACTAATCCATGCGGTAAGGGCTTCCCCGGTGGCTCAGACGGTAAAGAATCCACCTGCAATCTGGAAGATCTGGGTTTGACCCCTGGGTTGGGAAGATCTCCTGGAGCAGGGCATGGCAACCCACTCCAGTATTCTTGCCTGGAGAATCCCCATGGGCAGAGGAGCCTGGTGGGCTACAGTCCATGGGGTCACAAAGAGTTGGACATGACTGAGTGACTAAGCGCACCATGAGGTAATAATAATTATTGCTGTATATATGGGGAAATTGAGGCACAGGAGTATTAAGCAGCTTGCCCAAAGTCAGGGAGAAATCTAAGGTGGAGCCCTGATTCAAATCTGGCACTCTAGCTTCAAACCAGTATTCCTCTCTCTTGCACTGTAATTACCTCTCAGGTCAGGAGTTGTGTGTAAGACTCTTGACCATAAATTCAATGCATTTTTGGTGATGTTTGGCTTATTCAGACAAGGATAATGATAGTTTGGATTTATGTGAGACAACTTCAATTCTCCAAAAACTTGAAGACATCTATTAATACTATAGCATCTCAACTATGCAGGGATGGCTGACACTGTTTCACAAAGCAACATAAGATAACACTAATCTCTCTTTAATTATCAGACTGATTCTACTACATAAATTTCCTGTACTTCATTATACAGAATCAGCAATAGGAGAAACTATGTCTACGAAAGGTATACCATACCTAGAGAGATGAGCAACCTATTCTAAGAATAACAGACTAAGAAAGGAACTTTAACACATGTATCAAACTTGATAGAGTACAAATGTAATATACACAGTTTATAACTACACATATAGAGCCTACATTTTTTTGTGAGCTAGTTTTTAAGAACAATATAATGGAAGAATGAGAACTTTTCATTGGCTCAACCATGCAAATTAGCATTATTTTTAGGTCCAAAGACTAAAACAAACTATACAATGAAAGAAATCCAGAACAACCAAATAACAATTTCCAGGAAGAGATGAGTCAGTGACATGTGGTATTCAAAATGGCAATAGCTGGACTCTTTCAGATATTTATAGCTGTGTTTGGATCATGTGGTTCTTTTGCTCCTTTCTCTCAGTAATGTTCATTTAGGGAAGGGAGGGACTCAGCTTTGAAATGTGTTTGAACTCTGAAAATTGCTGCCTCATTAACCCTTCATAGGAAATGGAACAGCTTGTACTGATTATATTTATTTTCTCAACAGATCATCACTATGGCACTTAATCCCACTGAGAGCTCACTCATCAGAATTCTTAGAATTTGCTTCAATATTTCAAATGTTCTACAAACTGAGTCTCTCATTTTCTCTTTTTGCCTAGATGATGCTGGATCAAAAATCCATCTGACGCAGCAGGTAGACATGGCAGCCCAGGTTGCCTCTGGAATGGCCTATTTGGAATCCCAGAACTATATCCATAGAGATTTGGCTGCCAGAAATGTCCTTGTTGGGGAACATAATATCTACAAAGTGGCAGATTTTGGACTGGCACGAGTTTTTAAGGTGGATTTGGCTTTGTTTTCATTAGTTGGTAATGAGTCAAAAGGCTAACAGGCCAATAGACTAGTAGTATTCCTGCTGTTTTTTCCCACAATATTTCTGAGAGTCCCGTGGCCCATAGATCATGTCAGGATACCAAGGCTCTACAGACAAAACTAACTTCTGTTTCTGTTTCTTCACCAACTTGAAAGAAACAGGGAAAACAATGACTAACCATATGGGAAAGTATGTAATTAAGTTTGCGGTTGAATTAATGATCAGTTTTTCATATCCAGTCTCTGGTGGCTCAGTGGTGAAGACTCCGCCTGCAGTGCAGGAGATGTGGGCTCAATTCCTGGGTCGAGAAGATCCTCTGGAGGAGGAAATGGAAAGCCACTTCACTATTCTTGCCTGGAAAATCCCATGGACAGAGGAGCCTGGTGGCCTATAATCCATGGGCTCTCAGAAGAGTTGGACATGACTTAGCGATTAAACAACAATAGCCTCTGTCTGCTTTTGTTTATTTAGAAGCAGCACACTTTGTACAGTTACTATATGTATTGCTGTTCACTTTGTGCCAGACTAATATGCATGCTGCCGGAACTCAACAGCAATCATTGGTTTTTAAAATACTGCCTCCCCCTAACTCCCTCAATTTTGTGACATCAGGCCACAAGACACTGATATGGAAAGTGTAGTATTAGCTGTTTTTCTCTGACTTTAAATGTTTATTTCTACATTACATCCTAAAATATGAGTGTGGATCATGAAACAAAAGTATATGATTCTCTTCTGATCTTTATGAAGTTGTCTTTTCTCTTTGTAAATTAATTAGATCCCCAGTGAGTTGATATAGTAACAAATCATTTGGATCCTACTTTTCAGTATTAGAAAATGATTACATGGTAATTCTCAAAGTCAGTGGCTCTTCAATACCAGCAGTAAATAAAAAAAACAGGCTTTGTTTTCACTTTTTTTAGTTTGTTAAAGACCAGGTATAAAATCAGTGTCCTCACAGACAAATTTCCCATATGTAATATAAAGCTCCTTCCAGCACTACTTTTAACACACAGTAGGATCTCAAACGGCTTCCCCAGAGGCTCAGCAATAAAGAATCCACCTGCAAAGCAGGGGCCACAGGAGTCTTGGTTTCCATCGTTGGGTTGGGAAGATCCCCTGGAGGAGGGCATGGCAATGCACTCCAGTGTTCTTGCCTGGAGAATCCCATGGACAGAGGAGCCTGATGGGCTACAGTCCAGGGAATTTCAGAGTCAGACACGACTGAAGCAACTTAGCATGCAGGCACAGGCTCTCAAATAGGGTTTCCCTGGTGGCTCAGATGGTAAAGAATCTGACTGCAATGCAAGAGATGGGAGATTTGCTCTCTGGGTCAGGAAGATCCCCTGGATAAAGGAAAGGCTACCCACTTCATTTATTCTTGCCTGGAGAATTTCATGGACAGAGGAGCCAGGGCACTGCAAAGAGTCAGATAGGACTGAGTGACTAACACTTTCACTTCAGGCTCTCAGATAATGTTTCATTAATGACTAATTTGCTACTGTACTTATCACCTGAACTAAACTCATTTTGAATCTTTTCCCTCTATATTTTAATGAGAAGTAGATTACAGATGGATGAGGGTGGCCAAAAAAAATACCACTTTAACTTGGCTTGATTCCTTAATGCATTAACAGGTAGAGAATGAAGACATCTATGAATCTAAACACGAAATAAAGCTGCCGGTGAAGTGGACTGCGCCTGAAGCCATTCGTACTAATAAATTCAGCATTAAGTCCGATGTGTGGTCATTTGGAATCCTTCTTTATGAAATCATTACTTATGGCAAAATGCCTTATAGTGGTGAGTAATTCTAAAGCGGGCCTTTCTGCTGTAGGTCACTTACTTAGGTGTGACTTTAACTGCTTTGCCCAGACTTAGAGGGCAGAGTTATGAGGCTGACCATACCATGCACCTGTGGGAGCATAATAGATAAAATTTGATGATAATGATTTGCATTAATGAGGTGCTTTATTGCCTCCTTATCCTTTGCTCTTGAATTTCCGTCTTATAGAGAGTACTTGCTGCAGGATTTAGTCTTGACAGCCTGGGAAGAGAATGGAGGACTTCACAGTCTCTCCGAGGAAGTCAATTTGCTTTGTCCTCTAGGGTATCAGTATCTATGGATTTAAGACTCTGATTTTCAATTTGTTTTTTGTTGGTTCCATTGTATATATTTTAGGTATGACGGGTGCTCAGGTTATCCAGATGTTGGGTCAAAACTATAGACTCCCTCAACCATCTAACTGTCCATTGCAATTCTACAATATCATGCTGGAGTGCTGGAATGCAGAGCCTAAGGACCGGCCGACATTTGAGACACTGCACTGGAAATTTGAGGATTATTTTGTAACAGATTCTTCATATTCAGATACAAATAACTTTCTATGATGAACACTGAAGAGGAAGAACAAATAATGAAGCAGCAATAAAACCCAATAATCAGTTCAGCAATACAATCATATTAAGCAGCTGTAAAGATGAATTTCTCTTCACATATTCAAGTAATAAGGTAAACTTGGCCACATGATATAAAAAAGATTAAATGTACATTTTACCAACTGGGCAATACCGAAGGACAGCCTAAGATGAAATATCATCTCCCCACTGCCTGGCCAAATCAAACGTACTAAACAGAGTTATTTTTCTTTTTAAAAGAGACTTACATTTCTATTTATTGTTTGAAATGCCGGTCAAGAGGATCAACAGATGATACTCAATTTTTACTCAGTGACTGTTGTAGCATTTTCCTGTTTACTGATTAAAGTGGTTATTCATTATTCCTTGGATTGCTGAATCCCATCAGGCTGTTATTATGAAGGAATTTGATTGCTTTTCTGCACAGCAGGACCTGTGCTTTGAGATTTTTTTTTTCTCATTTAAAATATCCCGTAACTACAATGATGGCAAAGCCATGTTAAATGACTTGATTGTACTTGGGGTAATTGCACATATTTTTTTCCCATGCATAAAAAAATGAAGCAGCTGTTGAGAAAAAGAATTAAAATCTCCCTCATTTTGTCGAAGGAAATGATGGAATTTTTCTATACCTCAATGTGTGTCATCTGAGATTCATCTACATTAGTTTTAGGCTTTTAATGTTAAGAATCAGATTGCAAAGCTGATGAGTTATTATCTATGGAAATATGCAAGAAACATCTAATAGCCTGCAAGATCTGAGAAATAAGTATCAAAATAGTTTAGGAAAATGAGAGATCAGTAGGATTGCTTTATGACCTAGGATTTCTGAATAATTTAAAAAAATGTACTTTTGGCATATAGGCCAGATTTTCAAACTGACTACAAAACAGGTCAAATTCTGCTTCAGATCTAGAAAATAAGAATCAGGAATAATAAGGTTTCATAACCTTGGTTTTAACACTGTATTTTTTGTCTGGTTAGGCCAAAAGGGTTTTTTACTCATCTTAAGTTTTAATTAACCTTTGCAAGAATCTTGTTTCTTCTAAGCAGTTGGTTTATCAAGTTTTGTGCCTCATTAGATAAATATAGAGAGTCCTCAAAGAAATATATAAAAAGATCTTCTAATGTAAAGCAATATGAATGGAACAATTCATAAAATTTTGAGTACATTGAGAATATTTTGAGTATATTCTCTCATCATTCTTTAAAAGTAAGGAAGAGCATTTCTAAGCAGTTACGGAAGCCCCAACACAATGTAGATTAAGCACTAAGTAAATCTGTAGCTCTCTAATTGGAAGACAGAAGTCGTTAAAAAGGAGATAACAGGCCCCAGATGGGGCCCCATGTCAGCAAACCCATTCCTAACACTTACCCTAATTGCAGTTTCAGCCTCTCCCAAGAATGTAACCTTTAACCAACCAGTCAACCTGGAATTACTGGGTCAGCACGAGGGTGGTAATCTGCTGCATAGACCCCTTCCGTCCCACTTAGGAAGACAACCTTGTCCAAAACAATGCATTCTTGGCTAATAACTTCCTTTCCCCACCCCCTTTCCTGTTTTTAAAAGTCCTTCCTTTTTCTATGGTATGGCCTAGCTGTTTTCTATTAAATGAGATGCTGTTTTGATTCAAGAATCACTGAATAAAGCCAATTTGATCTTTAAATTTACTCAGTTGCATTTTTGTTATTTAACAAAGGAGACAGGGTTTCATGAACAATACCATTAGCAATTCAGTGATGTTCTTGTTGCCCAACTCTTTTGAGGCCCCATGGACTGTAACCTGCCTGTCTCCTCTGTCTATGGGATTTCCCAGGCAAGAACACTGGAGTGGGTTGCCATTTCATTCTCCGGGGCAACTTCCCGATGCAGAGATCCAACCTGCATCTCCTACACTGGCAGATGGATTCTTTACCAGCGGCCACCTGGGAATCCCATCAATGGTGTTAACAAAGATCGAAGTCCTTTCCCAAGCTTCCTTCTGCCATCAGCATTGCTCTCATTCCTGTGATCACAGATGGCCATCAGAACCAACTGGGGTTCCCCTTTCTCCATCCAGCAAGAAAAATGGGATGTCTCTGTCTTTGCATTTTCAGTTGGATAAAAACCATTCTTCTTTTCAGGCAAGGTGGGGTCATATGCCCAGTCCTAGACCAATAACAGACTGTTTTGTGCTGACTTAGAATAAGTTCTGGGCTTCTGTGGTGGTTCAGATGGTAAAGTAGCCACCTGCAATGCAGGAGATCTGGGTTCAGTCCCTGGGTCAGGAAGTTCCCCTGGAGAAGGAAATGGCTATTGGCTCCAGTATTATTGCCTGGAGAATTTCATGGACAGAGGAGCCTGGCGGGCTAAAGTCCATAGGGTCGCAAAGAGTCGGACACAACTGAGAGACTAACACTTTTTTTTCCAGAATATGTTCTGCCACTGAAGCTGGGAATATGGGTACCTTTTCTGGAGACAGGCTGGGAGGTTGGCTTATCTGAATAAAATTAGAGAAGTCTGGGTAGGCGTCCATTAAGGAGAAAGTCCCCTAGAATGAAGTAGCTATGCTATATACATATAATAGTGTGTGTGTGTATACACTTAAACTTTTTGCAACTAAAATGGGCCATGTAGAGCTAACAATTATAGAGTCACTTGGTTCCTTTGTGTGTGTGTGTATGTGTGTAGTTGCTCAGTGGTGTCCGGCTCCCATGGACTGTAGCCTGCCAGGCTCCTCTGTCCATAGAATTCTCCAGGCAAGAGTACCGGAGTGGGTTGCCATGCTCTTCTTCAGGGGATTTTCCCAACTCAGGGGTTGAACCCCCGGTCTCCTGCATTGCAGGCAGATTCTTTACAGTTTGAGCCACAAGGATTATTGGACAGCAAATATTTGTAAGGGAAGGTCAACACTAACCTTCCTAATTATTTGACTATGTATAAGGCAACTTCAATTACTTGAAGTCAAAGAGTCTAATGCAAAGAGCAAATGATAAATAACCAGTTATTAGAAATTAAAAGAAAACAGCTCATTCTCTTTGAGCTTATTTCTAGGAGTTCAATCTTGCTTGAACATATACAGAAACGAATTAAAATATTCCCATTTCACTGTGAAAATTCAACTACTATATCATTTTCTTTTTGTAGTAGCTAATAACAATAAATTTTTAGTAAGGTCTGATTTTGAAATGTAAAAAGAATGTTATCCTTTCTTGTTTTTATACTACCAGAAACCCTTTTGACTTAACACGTTTGATTCTTGGAGACATTTATGCTCAAGTTTCTGTCAAAGCAATCTATTATTCTTGTTTTTACCTGATGGATCATAGAGAAAAATAATAGATTCAGTTATGAGAAGCAGGAATAGATTTTTAAACTGATATAAATTTCCTTCCCTGTATAGAATAAAAGAATCAGGAAAAGATAAGTTGAATTCTCCTACAATGAGCCAGCTCTTGTTAAATTTACCTCCCATAAATTGAAGCAAAGCATTTTCTATGTAATGTTTTATTTATGTAATTCAATTATTTGGAGGTGGTGGTGAGGGATGTGCGTACATAATTTCATGTGGTATTTCAAATCTCTCTTGACAAAAATCTAAGGAATTTTAAAATAGAAAAAACCCTCAAAATTCCAATAAGCCTCTCTTAAGAGGGTTATGAAGGTTTATGTTGTCTAAGGTCAAAGGAAGCATAAATCGAAGTGACCAGAAACCTGCAAACGGGAGGTGCCCCGGGTCGTCTTAAAGGACACCAAAGAACAAGCCATGGGGAAATCTCAGGCCGGGCACATCAACTCTCATGTTTTGCTCACAGTGTGTTTCTGCACATGCCTGCATGGATGACTGAACTATAGGGGCCCCAGATCTTTCCACTCTCTGATGGCCCAGTGGGAACCACTGCCCTTGGAAGGATGCCGACTGTCACCCAGCTGGTGTTTCCTGGAGGAAGTAAGGCTCAGCTGGTGACCCGTGGCTTTGCCAAGTTTATGCCCGATCTGCAATCCTGTTTTTCATGGTGAACTCGAGCATGTGGTTTCTGGTCCAAATGGCCTGGTTGGAAGTGTGTTTTTTGGTGACTTTTCAGGACTCTTCACAAAGATATGTGAACTACAATGGTTATAATTTGGATACTTACTCAGATTGTGTGAAAGGCTACTTAAAAAAAAAAAAAAAGGTAAATGAGGGTTTTATACATGGGGAGTGGAATTGCCAGTGAATTCATCTGGAAATATTCAGTTTTTGTATTTCCTGGCATCATTACAGAGAAGTTTTGGTCTATAGTCTTCAACATAATCCCCAAATTCCATGGAGTAGGCTAAAAATAAAGTGGGACATTTGATGGAGAATACTTAGAAATCTTTTAAATCCATGATCCCAGAAATATTATAATTTTCACTGTATCATCCTTTTACTGCCTACATTGCCCTACTAAACTCCTTCAGATTTGCCTTTTTTATAGTAAGGAACTGATGGTAAAATTCAAGTTATTTATGACATATAGAAATGAACTGGAGAATAAAAATAATGTACAAACCTTGACTCTCAGAACTTTAACTAGTTTAGCTTCAGTCTGCACTCAGGTGATACTATCTATATAGGAGTTATAAGATTAAGTCATAAGGAAAGAGACACCCAATTATTTCCTTTTACTTTTCTTGCTTGGGTAGTTAATCTATTAGTCATCTAAAGTGTAACATCTTTTTCATCCTCATAGAAAATACTCAACTCTTCCAGAAAAGGGTAGCAAATCTTAACCTTAAGATTTAACCTGAACATGCCTTAACCTGAACATGCCTTTAACCTGAACATGCCAAATCTTAACCTGAACATGCCTTAACCATCTAGTTATATGTATTGCTGTGCAGGAGATTCAAATCAAATAATATAAGAATCATGGAATCGTATGTTAGGGTGAAGTGGTTAAAAGCAACTAAAATTGCTTGGTTTGGAAGGATCTAAACATTGTCTAGGAAAATTTATTGAAATTTTAGAATAGAGGCTTTAACTGTACTAATTGTAAAGGAGAAAGTTGGTTGATATAAGCCAAATTAGGTTTAATTTTTATGGTCCACTCAATTTCAGAATAAAGTATATCTTAGCTTTCAATCATTTTTCAACATCTACATTTAATGATAGATTCAGAAAGTGAGAAGCAAAGTAGATTATCCAGGTTAGTATATTTTAAAGGTATCTCAGTGAGATTTTTTTCCTCTAAAAATTGTGTATTTCTATATTGTACCCTTTAATAATATTTGTTGTACAATTACATGTGAGTGTATTACACATGATTAACTTATCTGTGTAACAAAAGGTTAAAAAAGACCTCTTTTAATTGTACCACTTGTTATAAAGCTATTCCTTGCTGTTCAGTTGCTCAGTGGTGTCTGATTCTTTGTGACCCCATGGACTGCAGCACACCAGGCTTCCCTGTCCTTCACCACCTCCCAGAGCTTGCTCAAACTCCTGTCCACTGAGTGAGTGATGCCGTCCAGCCATCTCATCCTCTGTCGTCCCCTTCTCCTCCTGCCTTCTATCTTCCCCAGCATCAGGGTCTTTTCCACTGAGTCAACTCTTTGAATCAGGTGGCCAAAGTATTGGAGCTTCAACTTCAGCTTCAGTCTTTCCAATGAATATTCAGGACTGATTTCCTTTAGGACTGACTGGTTTGATCTTGCTGTCTAACAGACTCTTAAGAGTCTTCTCCAACACCGCAGTTCCAAAGCATCAATTCTTCAGCGCTCAGCCTTCTTTATGGCCCAACTCTCACATCCATACATGACTACTGGAAAAATCATAGCTTTGACTAGATGCAGCTTCATTGGCAAAGTAATGTCTCTGCTTTTTAATATGCTGTCTACGTTTGTCAAAGCTTTTCTTCCAAGGAGCAAGTGTCTTTTTTTTCATGGCTGCAGTCACCATCTGCAGTGATTTTGGAGCCCAAGAAAATAGTCTCTCACTGTTTCCATTGTTTCCCCATCTATTTGCCATGAAGTGATGAAACCAGATGCCACGATCTTAGTTTTTTAAATGCTGAGTTTTAGGCCAGCTTTTTCACTGTCCTCTTTCACTTTCATCAAGAGGCTCTTTAGTTCTTCTTTGCTTTCTGCCATAAGGGTGGTGTCATCTGCATATCTGAGGTCATTGATATTTCTCCCAGAAACCTTGATTCCAGCTTGTGATTCATCCAGTCTGGCATTTCACATGATGTACTCTGCATATGAGTTAAATAAACAGGGTGACAATATACAGCCTTGACATATTCTTTTCCCAATTTTGAATGAATCCATGTTCAGTTCTAACTTTTGCTTCTTGACTCGTATACTGGATTCTCAGGAGGCAGGTAAGGTGGTCTGATATTCCCATGTTTTTAAGAATTTTCCACAGTTCATTGGGATCCACACAGTCAAAGGCTTTAGTGTAGTCAATGAAGCAGAAGTAGATGTTTTTCTGGAATTCTCTAGTTTTTTCTATGACCCCATGGATGTTGGCAATTTTGTCTCTGGCTCCTCTCTCTTTTCTAAATACAACTTGAATATCTGGAAGTTCTCTGCTCACATACTATTAAAGCCTAGCTTGGAGGATTTTGATCATCACCTTGTCAGCATGTTAAGTGAATGCAGTAGTTTGAACGTTTTTTGGTACTGCCCTTGTTTGGGATTGGAATGAAAACTGACCTTTTCTAGTCCTTTGGCTGGAGTTTTCCAAATTTGCTGGCATATTGAATGCAGCACTTTAACAGCATCATCTTTCATGATTTGAAATAGTTCAGCTGGAATTATATAATCTCCACTAGCTTTGTTTGTAGTGATGCTTCCTAAGGCCCATTTGACTTCACACTCCAGGATGTCTGGTTTTAGGTGAATGATCACATCATCATGGTTATATGGGTCATTAAGATCTTTTTTATATGGCTCCTCTGTTCACTCTTGCCACCTCTTCTTAATATCTTCTGCTTCTGTTAGGTCCATACTGTTTCTGTGCTTTATTGTGCCTATCTTTGCATGAAATGTTCCCTTGGTATCTCTAATTTTCTTGAAGAGATCTCTAGTCTTTCCCATTCTATTGTTATCCTCTATTTCTTTGCATTGTTCACTTAGGAAGGCTATCTTATCTCTCCTTGCTATTCTTTGGAACTCTGCATTCAGATGCATACATGTGCAAGTATTAAATTAAAAAAAAATTAATTGTGTTCTTTAAAATACTAAAGCAAAGGCTTTTCTTAAGAGTGTATTTTATTCTAAGAGTTCTGTCTTCATTCTCACTGGATTTGTTTATTATGCTAGTTGTTTCAAATTAATTATTTTAACTTGACTTTTATAGTTGATTTTGCTGTTTCAGAGTTCAAGTTGGTTGTGAATTCACTAATGTATTTCATAGCAAGTAAAATGTTTCCTCAGTTGATTATATTAAAAGAATTTACATCTGTATGATGGGTAAAGTACACCTATGAACCTTGGGAATATGGTCTTTTTTTTATGCCACATATTCACAGCAGGCTAGCTGCTTTATGTCACCTTTCTCAGAAACCCAAGCAAATGGAAAAAAATGCCAGCTCTTATGTTGTCTGTGGCTGTGGCAGTGGGAATGACAGTACTGGTGGGTCTCGTGTTGGCAATTACATCCTTGGCTTGCAGTTCATTGGGCATAGTGACATGACTTCTCCCAGACACAAGGAGCACTGTATGTGTAATCTTACCATGTACCCAGCGACAGGGTGCCAGAAATATTCAGTAAATAGCACTAACACTAGCATGCCGCGTTAAAATGTCAAGTAATATTTAAAGGATGTTGAGTCGTGGAAGGTCATGTATACTCATTTATCCATTACTTTTCCTTAATTATTTTATTTAATCCTTAAGCAAATATATATTAATTGCCTGTGAGTAGCAGATAGTGAGCTAAATGCTTGGATAAAATTGTGAACATGAGAGAGATAGACCCTGCTTTCCTAAGTTTACAATCTATCAGGAGAGGCAGATTGGGGTATGAGAACCTCAACCCATAAACCTATAAGCAATCTTACTTTCTCCTATTCTCCCTAAGGATTAATTTATTGTCTCCAATCTGCTATCCACTACTCATTCTCTCCTTGCCCCTTAACACCAGAATCTGTGTTCTTGGATCCCAGCTAAAAGATCACATTTCTCAGCCTCTTTTTGTAGCTAGGAGTACCTATGAGATGGGGAAAGTTGTTTGGCAAGACTTCTAGGAGTGTGTGGAGTGAGGGGGAGAGGCACAAATTAGGACTGGCCAGGCAAGTCCTGCCCCAACTGTGGGAGGCTGTGTAGTCCAGGTTAGTAATGGACAGACATTGATAGCCTTTAAATGGGTAGCATAATCAAATTTGAACTTTTAAAATATTATTGTCACTAATCTATGGAGAATGGATATGGGGAGACAATTTAGGAGGACTGATTGGGGGAGCAGTGATGATGGGTGAAGTGAGTGGATGGCAAGAGACAGAGAAAACAGCAAAGCCACATGAGACTATGGGGGTTGAAGCAATGGTACTGTTTGTTTCTGTGAATGAGGAATACCTAGGTATCAAGGAGGACCTGTCCTTTAGGAGAAACTAGATATGACATAACAGAAAAGAAGCAAGAAGGGGAGACAGTGATCATAGGAGCTAGTGAGCTGACTGGTCATCATAAAACATCCAACTTGAGATGTTAATTAAGGAGCTGAATATTTGCACCTGGAGTTCAGAAGTGTGAAGTGTAAATTTGGAGGAGTTGGCATAAGAAAATCACATGAGGAAAAGGGACCACTGAAGGAGAGTGTGGAGAATAAGGACCAAAAAGGGGTCAGCGCTTTTCCCTGGGGAGGTGGACATTTAAATTTGGGTGGAAAAGAAGAAGCCAGAAAAATGGTGGAAAATCAGGAGTGTTATCACAGAAGCTAAGAATTAAGGAGCAGACATTTGTATCCAATGTTAATGAGAGGTCAAAGACTTTGGAAAAGTGAAAGTTTTCCACTAGCTTTTAGCAACTTGGCCCTCCTGAGGAAGTGCATTCTTGCTGGAGAAATGGGATCAAAAGGAAGACTGGAGTGGGCTGAGGCAGAAGGGAGAGATGAGAGGGGACCTCATTTAGGGGCCCGGCAGTTCTTCCCCATGCGGGGTTGTGAATGTAAGAGAGAGGCAGCAGTTCACAGTGAGTGTGGGGTTCAAGGTGGGGGGTGTGTTTCTAAAAATCGGGGAGACCAAATCTTATTTGGATGCCATTAGGATGTTTGTTGGACCTTATTTCAGCGGGAGTGGAGGCTGCAGTGTAGGAACACTTACCAATTCAAATAAATCTGAAAGAATAACTGCTGTCTTGTTCACTGCATTTGTACGAACTATATAATATGAATATTTCATTGTTAAACTAAGTATCTTTGCCTTAGGGGAACGAAGGCCTGGAACCTATAAAAACACATTTGAACAGATACATCTCTTATTCCAGGACCATTTAGTTTTAAGGCAAATGTCATGGTAAATTTTTCTTAGCTGTTTGCTCAAGATTGATCTAGTTTCCTAACATTCTGTAGTAGGTAGGTAGATAGGTGGCTTTTCTTTGGAAATGTAAGTTTTATCTGGATGAAAGAAATAGGGCCAAAAAAAAAAAAAAAAGAATTCAAGTAATTTCAACGAAAGTATCTATTCATTTTCCTTGAACATGGATGTCAGGTCTAATTGTTCAAAATATTACAATAAGGCTCATTGCAGATGAATTATGAAACCCATTTAAAGAGGTGATAAGAACACTGGGGTTTTAATATTTCAGGGAGAAGACGTTTGAACTGCCCCCAAAGAATATAATTATAAGAAAGAATAAAAGGGAAAAAGAAAGGAAAATAAAGCAAAGAAAGGCAAAGCTATTTTAAGAAAACCTATCATCAAATCTTAGGGGAAATGGTTCTTCCTTTATTTGGTTATTCAGCTTATGAATAATGCAGAAATGCTCTTATTTGATTTTAACATATCCTTAGTTCAAACTAAGTTTTAGGACCTGCATCAGACAAGTGATTTTGCAATAGAATCTTTCCTGGGCATTATCTGCATCGATCTATTTTCACAGAATTACAGAATTTATTTGAGAGCTGGTAGAAACTTTGGAGATCATATTGTCAGTCTCTCAGGAGTGCTCTTTTTTTTTGGAGTGAAAACTCAGAAACAAAAATAGTTAAAAGCAAGGCATATTTAGTCATTTGAGAGTTTTTTTTTTCTCAAATAAAACTGCTTCATATACTCCTAAAATCCTTGTAGAATTACTTGAAAATCTTCAGGAAAAGGCTTGGCATAAATAAGATGGTTTCAAGTTAATTATCTCTTCCCTATATTTCTGGAGAAACTTACAGCTCTTAGTTTAGAGAATAGTAAAGATAAAATTCAAGAGTTGATTTTGTGGCTGCACATTAAAAATATTTTAAAGCTTGCAAACTGTGCAGTGTTGTGCAAATGGGAAGGAGTGCCAATCTTGAGTAATAGCAAAAGTCAAAACAGCAGGATAAATGAATTCCACAAGTTCTCAAACTGACCAGCAGGTGGGGGCCCAGATTGCTGCCGAAGAGCTTATAATTAGGAGAGAAAAGAGACCTTAAAGTATTCTAAAATCCTTATATTTAGTCTATGTGAAAAAAAAAAAATACTGGAAGTAAGCTCACTTGATCGTAAGTACCTCTGCTCAGACCTGCAGTGAAGACATTGATACAGACACAGTGCATTGACACAGTGCTCCCAGTTTTAGAGAAATTCAAGATTATGTAATTCCTTCTCACCAAACTCTAATTATCAAAGTAACATTGCTCCTCACCAAAGTAGAGTTAATGGTAGATAGTCCTCATGAATGTTTCTTTTTTGATATGCAGTTTCTAGTATTTCAGCTCTTATTTTTATATGTATTTTTATATGCACTCTTATTATCTTCCTACAATGCCCAATTATATTTCCAAAGCACTGAAATATTTTTTATGTATCTTTGCTTGCTTTCTTGGCTTATCCATTCTTTTAACAAAGAAGTATGAAGAGACTTTTGTAAAATTAATTTTTAAAAATCACAGGTGTTTAGATTGTTATTAGCACAAAAAGTAAAACATTTTCAATCCTAACTTGCAAAACTGACAACTAATCATAGTTCATTTTTTCAACCATAGGAGAGTTAAATTATTATTATACCAGTGAAAAATTGAACAATTTTCCCTACTGTGGTTTAGAATTTTGAGTTCATGAAACAGTGAAAATGATATGTTGTTTGTGGCATTAACTCTACTTAATTTGGAACCTTAGAATAATTTTGTTTTCTTCCATTAAATCTTTAATGCATTTTCAGCACAAAATTTAAATATATTAATATGTCAAATATTGATTTTGTGTTAACATTTTAAGGCTATCTAAATCACATCGATACTTTTTGGTGGATCTGAAAACAAGTTGATCTGTACTTTATTATCTACTCAATATTATGATTTTTAGTTAATTTGTTGACTGAAGAAGAATTATGTCCTTCAAGTTCATTCAATTATGATAATCAGATTTCTAATGTTGTGAAAAAGACTTAGTAAGATTCATGCACTTTTTCTGAATAAATGATACAATTGTATTGGGTTCGCTAAAAAGTTTGTTCGAGTTTTTCCATAACATCCTATGGAAAAAAACCTGAATGAATATTTTGGTGAATCCAGTTTTTTCTTTTTCACCTTTGGTATTACATGGTTAAATTGTGGTAGTCTCTTCCTTAAAGTGAGAAGGCTTTAAGAAAGGAAAGCACTACTTGGTTAATGCTAGAAAAATGCCAATGAAAGTTGATTTTTTCATCTTGTTGGTCTTATTTCCGGGGTAAAATGGATGAGAAAATGTAGAATGTTAGAATCTCAGCCTGGTTCTGACAGACTGCTCTGCCAAGAGAAAATTTGCTTTGGGGTCCATTTAAGAAAACACTTGATTTGCTTGTTTTTAAAAAACTTTTTATTTTGTATTGAGGGACAGCCAATTAACAAAGTTGTCATAGTTTCAGGAGAACAGTGAAGGGACTCAGCTATACATATACTTGTATCCATTCCCCCTCAAAGAATCGGACATGACTGAGTGACTAATACACATACACACATTCCCCCTCATAATACCTTTGTAACTACTAAATATTTAGGGGGAAGACATGGGTTCCAGAAAGGGAAAGGGTGATGCTTTCTGAGGAATTCAGGGATTTTTTTTTTCTTAATGGATCTGACAAGGGTTGTACTATTTTCCCTGCAGCATACTTCCTGTGTCTGGCAAAGGGTGGGAATGAGATAAGAGGGAAAAGCAGAAAAAGGGAAGTAGGAAGAAGAAAAAATGTAGTTGGCAAGATGGTGAGCTAGTGGAAGAAAATAAATAGTCAGATTTATAGTATCTATTTCAGTCTTAGCTAGAGATTTACTGACAGATCTTGCCAAATCAAATCACTTAATTCTATAAGCCATTTTTTGCTCTTGGTGAAATATTATTGTTAGTATTTATGAAATGCAATGAGGATTTCATAAACATAAAGCCATGAATATTTCATAAAGATCTGGAGATATTTGGATCTAAGTATGTTACTGAATACAGACAACTCTCAAATCTTACTTAGTGGGTTATGTGTGGATTTAGTTCCGGACTGATATCCCCTTGCTACATAGTATATTTCTGAGCTGTTGCCCTTCACAAGTTAGTCAGTGTATAGTTAAGGAAAGCAATCTAATTTAATTTCAGTCTGGGCAGTAAATCTCCTGCAATGAACGTTGAGATATAAGGAAGTGGGGGAGTGGAGGAGGAGGAGGAACTAATTTGGGCTTTCATTCAATCATCAATCCAACACTTATTGAGCATCTGCTCCATCTGAGGGACTGGGTTAGAATTGGGAATAAAAATATGAATACTAGAGAAAGCCTGATGTGGTCATGTGGTAAGGCTTTGAGCTAGATTTGGGTTACTAGTCCTTAGCCTTGAGCATGGTACTTAATCTCTTTGACCTGATATCTATAAAAGGAGGATAGTACCTAGGTCAGAGAGTTGTTTTGAAAATTAACTGAGAAAAGCATTTTGAGCATGCACTCAGTATATGTTAGCTATGAAAATCAAGTCTCAGGCATCCATGGGGAGTCTGGGTAAGTGACTGATGAATGTAACATTGTGCTAAGTGGTGTCGCCCAGACACACACGGGCTGTTAGGCAGACTCGGGAGACACACGAACATCAGACTAGAAGGTTAATGCAAACGGAAGAGGAGGTCAACACTAGATTTTGAAGAGAATCTCATGCTAAACCAAGGACCTGTATTCCAGTCTGAAAAAACATTGGTATAAAATTTACAAATGTCTAGTATGAGTTTCGGGAGAAGGCAATGGCAACCCACTCCAGTGTTCTTGCCTGGAGAATCCCAGGGACGGGGGAGCCTGGTGGGTTGCCGTCTATAGGTCTTGCAGAGTTGGACACGACTGAAGCGACTTAGCAGCAGCAGCAGCAGTAGTCTGAGTTTCAAGCTCAGATGATCTTTGAAAACTGTTTCCCTTGAGACATGGAAGAACTTGGTTTTACATCTTAAGCCTTTGACTCTTTAGCCCATCAAATATTTGATTTAATTTTTAGGGATCCCTTTATCTGATCAAAATGTTAAAAATCATTTTTACGTTTGACTGATTTTTATCTACCTTCATTAGCCATATTTCTCAATTTATTCTGTACATTTTTTTTCTATTTTAAAATTAATCTCTTTATTTAGAGGATTTTGGAATTTCTTGGTCCTTGTAAAATATGTTTATTTGCCTCACAATTTCCTTTCAGTATGGAATATATTGTAGAAGAGAAAGCAGTGATTTAGGACAGGCGGCTCCAGGGTAGCAATGTAGCATGTAATGAAGTTTGTGGAAGAGAAGGCGTGTTCCCTAACTCTGTGACCTCCAGCAGACTAAGCAATCACTCTCAGCCTCATTTTTAAGACTCTTAAATATATGCATATCACATGGGATAATGAATATGAAGATGGCCAGCACACCAAAGATACTGAAGAATCCAAGTTGGTTCTAGTTTGTGCTCATGGATAGAACTCCCCTTGGAGTTTACAGTGGTTTCCTTGTCCTAGAGGACGCTGGCCTTACATTACAGATGACCAAATCTTAGTATAGCACTGGCATACAGTAGGCAACTGATATATAATATTTGCATGAACAAACTAGAAAGTGAGACGATGAAAACCACCACAACTAAAGCACCGCTTCTGTCTCCCTTGGCAGGCTGCAGATATATGCTAAGGGCACACTGGAGACCGTGTGGTTTGCTAATACCTAGATTAGCTGGTGTCTGGTTGTCCCATGGTAAAAATGTCTGCTTCTAGTTTAGACATCATGCATTTGGTACCATAGAGTGGATGTGAATAATGTACCCTGAAAGTCAAGTCAAAAGACATTTTCCACTAGTCACTACTCACAATCCTGCCTCTACAAAAAAATTAGGTGATAATAAATCTTTTCTTGAAAGCTTTCTACTGAGAGACACATGATAAGGTTCTTGATACATTCATGAGAATACTTGCTTCCAGAGTAAATAGAAACAAAGGGATTATTAAATTCTTTTTTGTTTAGGGCTATATTTTGCAAGGATTCTTTATCGCCATTCCCTTTTCTCAATGTGAAATCAAACAAATTAGCTACGGTTGGGATTGATAGGATCCAAATTTAGTATAAAAATGGATCATCTCATTTACATAAACTAGATAAAAGAAGTACTTTCATTGTTTCTATTTTCACCCACACTAAGAACAAAAGCTAAGTGTTCATGGAGTCTACCGTGGTTGATATGTTTGTCAGGATTGTGCCTTAATAATTTGAGGATATGTGAAAGTCAGAATAAGAAATGGTCTGTCAAATATTAGACTGAGAAGTTTCCACATTATGGGCTGGCTCTTAAAAAGAGCTCCCTGAATCATAAAGGAAATTTTCACAAATTTACCATTAAACCTAGATCCCAGGGTGATTCACGGTAAGTGCTTTTCTCCATTCTGAAGAAACATGTTTTAGATTAGAGTAAAGTGATTGTTCATTCATTCATTTTCATTCAGCAACTACTTTTTGAGTGCTTATTATATGCCAGGTATTTTCCAGGAATAATGAAAGTGAAGTTACTCAGTTGTGTCCGACTCTGTAACCCCATGGACTGTAGCCCACCAGGCTCCTCCATCCATGGGATTCTCCAGGCAAGAATACTGGAGTGGGCTGCCATTTCCTTCTCTAGGGGATCTTCCCAACCCAGGGATCGAACCCATGTCTCCTGTGGCTCCTGCGTTGCAAACGGAATCTTTGAGGCTGAGCCACCAGGGAAGCCCCATATAAGGGTGAAATAGAGCCCAAATGCTTCTAATTATGTAGCTAATCTTCGAAGTTCTAAAAGACTCTGTCTACTCACATTGCATATATGGTTGAGTTTTACCTCAAACCAAATTCCAAGGGCTTGATGATTGTTTGAAATTGTTATCAACTGTTCTATGTTGGGAAATAGAGAACTGACAATCTCATCTCTTGGTGAAATAAAGATTACTAGACTTTTTTAATCCTATAAAATTTCTAGGAATATTTTCGGTAGAACTCATGAAATGATCTAAGTGCCTACTTGTAAAATTTTTGTTTTGTAAAAAATGTAACATTTAAGGCTTATATTATCATGGTGTACATTAGGGGAGCTACAAGAGGGCACCATTAGCAATTACAGGTCTTTTAAGAGAGAAACTGAAAAATACAAATACTGACAAGCATTTCACTCAGTTTTTCTATAAGGGTCTATCCAAATTTTGTCAGATGGAGTGTTTCTGCAGCTATAACAGAAGCAACAATAATTCTGTGTTCTATTAAACTCTGATTGGTAGACCAGAGCTGAAAAGGGCCTTATGAGACTTCCTGTTGCCAAGAACCTTAGATCCTGTCTTGAACTCTGGATCTCCAAAACTTTGCAAACATTCTAATTAACTCTGTTGTAGGTATTATACTCTAAATAGAAACTGGACTCTGTACGTACGATTCTTTGTTGGTTTGAAATGGAACTTCCTTTTTTGTCTCTTTTTCATGATCGTTTGCCCCCCTGCTTTTCCAGGTTCTCTGATAAAGCGGGACATTTTGATATCTACTTACTTCACCTTTTCCAAGTTTGCTTTTATAGTTAGTTAGTGAAACTAATTTGTTTAGTGATATGGTGATTACAGTCACTTGATTCCCTCCCCCCCCCTTTTTTTTTACTACATTTATCATTTTTTTTCCTCTCCAGTGGACTCAAAGGCAGAACTTCACATTCTAATAAACACCACAAGCTTCAAAATGGATGAGAAATGTGTCTCAACTGAAATGTGGGATGGGAAAGTTGGTTATTGAAAATACTCATGGGTAAAATTATAGAATCAGCACATGAAAAATAGATATGAAAAAATGGGTGACATGCAGCAGATGTCACATTCCTTCCTTTTAACTCTTTTTCTTTTCTTGGTCCCTAAATATGGTCATAAGATTTGCTCCTGGATTTTTTGTTCATTTCTAAATATACTTCTGCTAGAATTCTGGTCTATTCTTTTGGCTTTAATTGTCATCTCTACATTGATTAAACAACTACTAGTGCTCACTGGATATGGTGTTGGTTATTCTCTAATTGCCCTTGAGTTCCTCTCTGCCCTGCTTTGTGGCATGAGCGGCTGATTGCCATAGACTGCATTACCCTGGCTCCTTGCCCTGCCCTCTGGTTGTATTTAGACAATGGAAGGATGGGAAGAAAGTGAATTAGGGTCATTATATATCTTCCCTCCTCACTGTTGAACCTTGATTCTGGCTTTAACTCTTGTTGGCAGGTCTCTTCTCTACCACCAGCTCCCACTGGGCTCAGGTACCATGACTTTCTTCTCTTGCTCCTTTGTATCTGGAGTTAACTGCGGTTTCCTTCCATTGATAGTTTAGGTGACTTTCTCTTTTGAGGTCCTTAATCCTGCCACACTTTGGACCCTGACAGTGGCTGCCTGTCATTGGGCATCAGGAATCATGTATGTGTTAAGAGATTCAGTGGTGAACTAAACAGGTTCAGTGGAATTTAACATCCTAGTCTGTGGGCATAGTTGATAAGCTAGCAAACTAAAAGTAAGAACAACTGCTACCATTTATCATAAAACTTATGGTAGCAGAAAAAAAAAAAAAGGTGGCGAAAAAGCAGACCGATGTGAGGATATGGAGGGTGAGCTAATTTAGACATGGAAATATGTTCCCACGGGGGTAATGCATGAGCTAAGACATCAGTGATTAGAAGTAAGGTAGGCATTGGAAGGGCAGGAGAAATAAATCAGCAAATACGGAGAACCTGAGGCAGAAGAGAAGTCAATGGTACTTCAGTCTATACCTAGGTAGAAGGTCTCAAATGTAAAATTTCTTCTTGCATCTGAAGCTGTTTACAGATGTATATTTATATAACAAAGACTTAGATTGTACTTGCCAAGTGTCAGACACTGTTCCAAGTGCTTAGTATTATCTCATTTAATTTTCAATTATATCTTAAAAGCTGAGGCTATTTTCCCCACTTTATAGAGGTGGAAACTGTAGCGTAGAGAAGACATATCCTTTGTCATCTCAGACTTAGCAGATCCAGGACCGATTTTATTATTTCTCCTTTTATCAGACTTATATGAATGGAATTCTCATTATTTCAGTCCCATGGGGCAGAAACTTTGCTATTTCCCCCTTTTTTTTTCTTTCCTCTCATTCCCTTTATCAAGCATAAGCCCCCATAAATTGTTCCTTCAACAGATTTCTTGCACATGTCAGTATATTTCCATTCTTACCAGCAATGCCCTAATGTAAGCCCACTTCTTCCCCGGATCACTGGATTACCACAACATTCTCTGATTGTCTGCTCCCTCTCCCCCGGCCACACCTCAGAAGGGTACGGTCTGAAGAAGCTACCAGATTATTTCTTCCTAGAAAAATCAATTCATCATGTTGGCCCCCCTTTAAAAAAAGCTACTAAAGTCCTCATAATTTCAACAAAAAGGACCCATCATTAGAGTGCATTGCAATCTAACCTCATTCTCTTTATCCTTAATCCCCTATTTTTTCAGCGTAGGTCTTCAGTACCTGATTTTCTGATTTCTGTACTCTTTTCTGAACATGAAAGAAATAGAAATTCCATGTATATCACTGTCTTCCACCATAAATTAGGTGAACATGTTAGTTGTAGGGGAAAACGTATCAATTTAGGAATCTTTTGTTATTTGGAAGATTCAACTAATATATATTACAAAAAGATTACATACATGTGACTGAGAACACATTTATAGATAGGAGAATTGACTCCTTCCTGCAGCCACTATGCAGATTAAATAACAAGATTCAGTTCAGTTCAGTCGCTCAGTCGTGTCTGACTATTTGCGACCCCATGGACTGCAGCACGCCAGGCCTCCCTGTTCATCACCAACTCCCAGAGCTTACTCAAACTCATGTCCATTGTTTGGTGATGCCATCCAACCATTTCATCCTCTGTCGTCCCCTTCTCCTCCTGCCTTTAGTCTTTCCCAGCATCAGGGTCTTTTCAAATGAGTCAGTTCTTCACATCAGGTGGCCAAAGTATTGGGTTTCACTTTAACATCAATCCTTCCAATGAATATTCAGGGCTGATTTCCTTTAGGATGGACTGGTTGGATCTCCTTGCAGTCCAAGGGACTCTCAAGAGTCTTCTCCAACACCACAGTTCAAAAGCATCAATTCTTTGGTGTTCAGCCTTCTTTGTAGTCCAACTCTCACATCTATACATGACTACTGGAATAACCATAGCTCTGATTAGACAGACTTTGTTGGCAAAGTAATGTCTCTGCTTTTTAATATGCTGTCTAGGTTGGTCATAACTTTCCTTCCAAGGAGCAAGTGTCTTTTAATTTCATGGCTGCAATCACCATCTGCAGTGATTTTGGAGCTCCTCCCCTCAAATAAAGTCTATACACTGTTTACACTGTTTCCCCATCTATTTGCCATGAAGTAGTGATGGGACCAGATGCCATGATCTCAGATTTCTGAATGTTGAGCTTTAAGCCAACTTTTTCACTCTCCTTTTTCACTTTCATCAAGAGGCTCTTTAGTTCCTCTTCACTTTCTGCCATAAGGGTGGTGTCATCTGCATATCTGAGGTTATTGATATTTCTCCTGGCAATCTTGATTCTAGATTGTGCTTCATCCAGCCCAGTGTTTTTCATGATGTACTCTGCATATAAGTTAATTAAGCAGGGTGACAATATATATACAGCCTTGATGTACTCCTTTTCCTATTTTGAACCAGTCTGTTGTTCTTTGTCCAGTTCTAACTGTTGCTTCCTGACCTGCATACAGGTTTCTCAGGAGGCAGGTCAGGTGGTCTGGTATTACCATCTCTTTAAGAATTTTCCACAGTTTGTTGTGATCCACACAGTCAAAGGCTTTGATTGTTTGTGATTATCACAATTTCATTTTCTTTAGTTAGCAGTGCTTTTGCTAACTTTAATGTTATATTTAACTGTGAGGAATGTAAGCATGCTTATTGAGTCATTATTATGTGAAAATTCTGTTTTAAGACCCATAGGGAATGGGAGAATAGGATATACTTTTTCCCCTAAAGGAAATTATAGACCACCAGAGTCCAAAATGAAGCTTGTAAAAGTTCACCTGGAGGGTTACTGGTGAATAGCGAGGGAGCTGTTAGATGAACCCAGGCACCAGGCATGTAGAAACCACTCATTAATTGATATGGTGAGGCGAACGTGATAACCACTACACTATGGAAACGCCCATAATTGATATTGTATTTGGATTCACCACTTTGTAATGGAGTTTGACTTTTTCTCCGTTTAGCCTAAAGCTGCTCTCTGGTTCAGTGCTTAATCTTCACTTATACCTTTTAGCATTAAGAAACTGCCAATATTTGTCTGAAATTAAGGCTTGAGAAATCAATGGTTTTAAAAAAGTGCATAGTAACCAATTTCCTTGGGTATTTACTCACTTTCAGAATCATGTCTACTTCAATCAATGCAAAAACTCTGGATTTATAGTCCTGCCTCAAGAGCTAGTCCCCTTTCCTCAGCATGACACATTCTTGTGTCTGCATAACTCAGTCTAGAATAATTCCCCAGGGGTTCTAGTCTGTGGTGGTTTTTGTTGTTCTCTGCACCTCAGGGTAACTAGGGGACAGGAGAAGGAATCTTGGTGTTTCAAATCCTTTAGAATGCATTGGGCTGGTCATGTCCACCCTGATTTCAGTTCTCCTTTGAGGTCTCTCTGTTAGTATAAGTTGTGTATATGCCTCTTAATTTTTCTCAGTGTCTGAAATAGTTACTATAGGAACACACACAGGGTCACTCCCGAAGACCAACATTAGTTCTCATAGACAATACAGTTTAAACTTGGGGGTCCCAAATTCAAATGTGCTGAGGCCAGCTAGGAAGACCAGGTGAGTGTGGGGGCACAGTGTTTCAGGGGGAGATGGGGCTCTGACAACCTCTGCTTGTCTCCATCTTTTTGTTACTACATGGGAATGAGGGTCTTCGGTGTTGCCGTACAATCTAAATTATGTCAAGAGGAGCTAGAAATCCATATTTTCAAAGTAAGTAGAAATACATTTTAAGTATTGTAATGGTTAATTTTATGTGTCACCTTGACTGGGTGCCCAGACATCTAGTCAAACATTATTCTGGATGTGCTCGTGAGGGGGTTTTTAGATGAGATGAACATTTAAATAAATAAACCGAATAAATCTGGTTGCCCTCCCGAACCGGGATGGGACTCATCTCATTAATTAAAGACCTGGTAAGAACAAAAATACTGAATAAGAGGGAATTCTTCCTGCTTGAGTGGCTGAGCTGGGACATTAATGTTTTTAAGCTTTTGGATTCAAACTGAGAAAGTGGCTCTTCTTGGGTCTCAAGATTGCTGGATTTAAAGTTGGAACTTATACCATCAGCATCAGCATTTCTGGTTCTCAGGTCTTTAAACTTGGATTGGAACTATACACCCTTGGCTCTCCTGGGTCTCCAGTTGGTCTCCATCATTATATGAGCAATAAATCCAATCTCACCTGCTCTCTCTCTCCCCCACTCTCTCTGTATATACATACTTACACATATATACATATAGTGCTTATTGGCTTTGTTTCAAATAAAACACAACAATGGCATGAAGTCCTACATGACGTGCCTGGAGACCAGTGCCATCATTTTGCATTTTATATTAAATATGTAAGAGTATAGGTCAGCATTTCTTGGCTGCTCCATACATTTCAAAGTCTATTGCATCTCAAAATGAAGATATGATCTTGGGTTACTATGTAGAATAGTGTTAGTGACTTTTTTTTCTTCATCTCCCTTTTCCTTTTAGTGGTCTTTCTAGATCTTTCTAAAGTTTTTTAGGAATAAGAACCACTGCGTTACTGGGCCGTATACTTGTCAGTGACTGTCCTCTTACTGATGCAAGAGCGATGCCAAAGCTTACTGGGATCAGTAAATTCTTAGCCCAGAAGTCTCTTTCTCTTTAATCTCCATTAGAGGAGGTATTAGGGAAGCAGGGAATGGAGTTTCATTCTTCCAATTTGGTAAGTAAAGAGGCTTTACTTTTAAACAAACCCAGTCGTATACATCAAAAAGGTTGTTGATCATCAAAATAGCCTCCTTGAAAAGTTATTCTTATTTTAATAAAGATTCTGCCATGTATTCAAAAAATATTTGCTGTTCTTTCAGAATTGCCTTCTAAAACAATTTCACAAGAAAATTTTGGACAGTGTAAATTAGTTATTCTTTGTTTTTGACTAAAAAACATGAATAACCAAACCAGAATATTCACCTTTTCAAACAACTTTTGGTTATGAGAGGGTCAATTCCTAGGCAGGTTGATAAGAAGTCCAGGATCCCTGAGGAGGAGAGAGGGGTCTAGGACTCTCAACAGGAGATAGGGGTTTGGAATTCTCAAGGAAGAGGAAAAGAAAAACATATATATATATTTTCCCTCTACATTCCTTAATCTTAGTCACATAAGACATTTTTTTCTTTAAGCCCAGAACTGATGATTACACAACAAACAACTCAGTTTAAACTCTGTACTAAGGATAATATAACAACAATGTATCCTGCTTGAGGACAGTTTCTCTTTCTTGAAAACCTTCTGACCAATCCTGTTATCTTAGAATGTATATTATGGGAGAGGGTCTGGTAAGATCTTTCTATTATTAAAATATAAATTGTGGGAGTAGGTCTAGTAAGATCTTTACAACATTGAGACATTCTTTTGATTTATTGTTAATAACTAATTTAAAAAGTATATAGCTCCCTTGCTAAAGACTACCTAGGGGGGCACTCTCTGTCCCCCTTCTGATGTCTATGTCAGAAGTTTTCTCTGTCTCTTTTCATACTTTAATAAAACTCTGCTACACAAAAGCTCTTGAGTGATCAAGCCTGGTCCCTGGTCCCGAAGCTAAATCTTCTTCGGAGATCAAGAATCTGATACCCAATCACCATAAGCTATCAGTTAAAAGGTAAATTTAAATATCCCCTCAAGGAAAAAAATTGCTACCACTAAGACTACATAAAAGAATGCACCATAGGTGGGTTACTAAAATATTTTAAGCAATGGCTATATCACTGGGATAAATGCATCTTATGCAAAGATGCCTGCTCTGAAGGGGTCCCATGGAATGGGTCGTTTTGGTGCATTTGTTTAGAACTCAGTCTTGTTACCACAAATCAGGGGTTGCAGACTCACTGAGTGACTTGGGTTGGGAATAAGACAGCAGGAAATATGGTGAGTTTGAGAATGAGGCTCTGGCAAGAGCAGGTGGCTGCTATTTCAGCAACATCAGATGTTGTAGGTAGGCTCTGAACTGTGTGTTCCCACACTGCTGGTATCTCAGCCTCGGTGGAGAATGCAGAGGAGTCCAGTGACATGGGGGTGACAGGTACCACTGGTGGGTATGTTTTAGTCATGTGGTGGTCAAAACAAGAGGGAGGAAGTAGAAACCCTGAGTGCAGATTGTGCTCTTGAATTTGTCTGTAAAAGGAGGAAAATGAATCAGGACATTAGCAAGGTCCAGTGACTTTTCTTTAAGGTGGATATAAGCGGGAAGGAAGGATTCCAAGGGTAGGAGACAAGTAAAGTGAGTGGAAAGGAAAGAGTGAAAATGTTGTGGACAGCAGAACCGAGGCAGATGGAACCAGGGAACTTGGAAAGGATTAAAGCAAGAGTTCAGGAAGAAGGGAAGTGGTGGGAATGAGGAAGGAGATCTCACCCTCTGAAAAAGAGATTTATTGTGGTAGAGTGAGATGATCAATTACTTGGATAAAAATAGAAAACACTTATCAAATCTGTGCATGCTAACAATCTGTGTGGAGTAGCTAATGTGATTGATAATAGACGTAAGATTCAAGAAGTCATGCTGGAATGTGGGAATGATGAATTGAAACAAAATGAAGTTTAGTGGTGATAAATGCAAAATTTTCCCTTGATGCCGAAATAAATCATTTAAAGTACAGAAAGGAGAATAAAAAACTTATACCATTTCATGTGGAAAAGAGTAGCATTTTACTTGATAAAAAGCTAACACACTAGTAATACCAGAAGGGTAACATACTTGCTACAAAGCTAATGCAAACCTAAGTTTAATGAATTGGGAGAGTATAGAGTCCACCTCAGGAGAGTCTATAATTATGATATGTGAAATGTCTAAAATTGGGGCAGAAGGAGGACTATAATTAGAGCACTAATTAAAAAAACTATGATATATCCTCAAAATGAAATACTTGGTGGTTCTGAAAAAGAACAAGGAGGCTCTCTGTGTACTAATTGGGAAGGATTTCCAGAATATATTGTTAAGCAAAAGATGAGGTGCATGATGTAACTATAGCATGCTACCTCTTATTTATGAAATGGATAAAAGAAGAGTAATTTTATTTTTTAAGTTCACATAAAAAATTCCAAAATAATAAAGAAAGAGATTAAAGCAATGTGGAATTAAAATAATAAAGGAATTAAAGCCCAGAGCAGGCTGAGTGGGAATAAAGTAGTTAGTGACAGGGTAGGAATAAGGTTTCTCAATGTACCCTTTTAAATTTAATTTTATTTTGACCATGTTAAAGTATTACTAAGTTTAAAAATATTTAAAACATGAAACGGGTGAAGTGGGTGGTTGAAATTTACAATGGAGTACATAAGCTACAGAGACACTATCCAAAATTATATTCTTCCTAGTGACAGGGTTTATACTTCATTTATCTGTTCTTCTGTAGTGTCTTCAATAATACTTGTCAGGTAGAAGGCTATCATTAAATATTTGCTGATCAAATGAGTAAATGAATGAATACATGAATGATATGACATGAGATGACATCTCTCCTCAAATGTACAAATTACTCATGTCAAATAGACTTAGCCCTGTTTTTAGTTCTGTGTGATCAACTAGAATGAAAGAATGACAGTTGTGGGGAGAAAAAAAAAACACAACTGTTTGTTCTTTTAACAGGAGAGACTATTTTGTAGCAGGTACTGGAATTCTCAAGCAGAAGAAGACATGATTTAAGCTTTCAAGTGGTAAAGAATCAAGGTGTCATGCTCAGAGATAATTTTATAACAAATTTTATAACAAAATGGACACAAAATGCTCATAGAAAGTGCTGAATAAACCCAGGATGAAAGTGTAAGTGTGGGTTGGGGGTGGTCATAGTTTGCTTCCTGGAGAGGGCATGTCTGAGCTCCATTTTAAAATAAAGAAGGGAATAGAAAGAAAAAGGGAAAGAAGGGATAACCCACAGAGAAGGAAGGGAAAGGCAGAGACTCCAGACAGAAGAGTGGAGTATGTCGTGAGGAACATCAACCGGTTCGTCTTAGTGGGTGCATAGAGATTAGAGCAGAAATGGCAGGAGATGTGACAAGAAAGGGGCACAAATAACTTGAACTCAGTGTAATAAAGAGGTTTCTAGCAGGCTGCATCATCCAAAATGGGAATGGTTCTCGATGGAGGTTTTCATGTTCAAGCCCAGGCAGGCTGCAAGTGCTATAGAAAATAAAAGAGCATGGGCTCAGAATTGAAAGTAGACTTTTGTCTTTTAAAAGAACTGCATCACAGGAAAAAGGATGCTGGGATGATTACATCTGAGTTCCTTGACACATCAAAGTTGCAGGTTTTCTTTTACATAAGTGCTACTTGAGATCACGTCCCCCATTGCCTGCTGGCTAGCAGGAGGGGAGGGTGTCATGACACGCAGGGAAAGGAGAGACCTTGTGATACTGTGTGATGTGGGGAAGGTGGATCTTGAAGTGAGTAAAGCTAAAAAAGATTGTTTGCAAAAGGTGTTGATAACATGCATTTGAAAAAAACCTTGAAACCAGTAAAGTATCAAGCACCTATAATTTTGTTGAGGCTTAAACTTTCTCTAAGAACTGTCACATAGAACTGTCTTATTGTGGAGGAGCTGATTTTTTTTTTTTTCTTCAGAAAAGATAGTAAAGAGAAGGAATCAAAGGGTAGTATAAGGGGTTGGACTAGATGGTCATTTATGATGCTTCACAGCCCTGTGCTTGGAATGTGAAAGATTGCTGTTAAAACCTGCATTAGGATTGTCTGACCTTATATCATTCTTAGAAAGAATCTCTTTGAGAGGAAGGAAGGTTTTTTTTTTTTTTTTTTTTTTTTTTTTTCCCAGGTTTTAATACAGAAGCCTGCTACCTAGTAGGGCCATTAAATTATTTGTTTTTATGAATGGATGTGTTAGAGGCACGCCAGTAGTTCTCTGATGTCTTCTATTTTTATACTAATAGCTAACAGTTCTATGTGCTAAGTTGTTTCTATGAATCTTTGAATACACACACAACACACATGCACACCTTTTACAGGTGCAAAAGCTGAGGAGTAGCAAGTTAGGTGGAGAAGGAAATGGCAACCCACTCCAGTATTCTTGCCTGGAGAATCCCAGGAATGGAAGAGCCTGGTAGGCTACAGCCCATGGGGTCGCAGAGAGTCAGACACGACTGAAGTGACTTAGCAGCAACAGCAGCAAGTTTAGCTAACCTGCCTGGGATCACACAACTGGTCAATGATGGGGCACGTGAGCTTTTCTAACTTCCGAGCTCATGGTCAGAGACTACCATACTGGGAGATTAATTTGGCTTCTTCTATTATTCATTCTTTTCCTATGTATTTTAGATTTTAAATTATTTTCAAAAGCTACAAAAAGGAAACAGGGTGGGATTCTTTCCCCTTAAATTAAACCACAAGGTCCTCGTGCTTGTTAAGAAGGACTCTCAGGATAGCAGACTGCATCCCATGGGGAGCCTGTGTCTGCTTTAGAGATTTGTCCTGTAATTTGAAGAACTGCTGGATGCTGACAGTGTAGTGAAAAGGGTACAATCAGCTTCCTGACATGGGAAGAAAGCCTGTTAAGAGGTCAACTCCCTGGAGACTCTGGGTGCCAAGTGTGGGACAGCGCTAACAACTTCCAGTGGGAGTTGGGGCCAGCTCTCCTTCTCCAGATGGCTCATTGCAGGATGGTGGGTCCCACTGTGGGGGCAGTGGAAGGGCTGTCCTGGAGACAGGAGCAAGAGATAACAATGAGGAGCCCTTTCAACACCAACTGGGGCACGCTCTCCCTGAAAAAGAAGGGTCCAAATGCCTGTCGCCTCACACCAGGAAGCTGTCTCTCACACTGCTCAGCTGGACTCACCCTGGCACTCCTTCTGATTGTGAATAATTATAAATACACCAGATACAATCTTGCCTATGTTTCATTCTTTGGCAAAAGTAATTATACTAATTACTAGCATTTTGAGGCTATGTCATTGTAGCCAGACACTGGAGGTGAATGCTTATTTTTTTACATCATCAGAGAAGCTACAACACCCTACACCTGTGGTACTGTGTTAATGAGTTACAGAGAATATAGTTTAACTAATTTGGGCTGTTTTCCTCCTGTGTCCATTATTTTCTTCCTACTCACCTGAGGGATTGTGCTGCCAAAGTCTGCAGCAAATAGAACCTTGTAGCCATCATTTCTCTAACAAACAAGAAGGAAAATCAAATATAAGTTGGTTTTGCTTCCTAAAGCTATGATTTTCTATCTTCTCCTCCAATTAAAATCTAAGTGAACCATTACTTTGCAAGAAGGTTTTTTAGTCTTTCTAAGATTGTATCATGAATTGTTTTACTTTTCAGTTCCACGCCTAACCCTAAAGACCTACAATTGTTGACATGAAATTGAACACACCTGGAGACCACTGTTTGACTCATCATTTCATTATTGCCAATTTGTCAAACTGGTAAAACCTTATACACGTTTTCATTACTGGGAGGGGAGGCGGGGCCCGCCACCCACCCCCTAGCTTTCCCGCAGAACTCTCCGCCCCCCGAGGCTGTAAGGCCCCTGCCCGCTGAGTGCATTGAGAGCTGGGGCAGGTGCGGCCGTGGGGGCTGCACAGAGCCCCCCAGCCCTCCCGTCACAGGCGTGGTGCCCCCGGTCCAGCTTCCCAGCCCGAATATCTCCGCTACCGCTCAGACGATGCCCGCCGGCTGAGCGCAGGCCTGGGCCTTAGGCCTCAAGGCCGGCTGAGAAAGAAACCACCCTCCCTTCTTGCAGGTGAGCACGCTGGGACCGGCAGGTCAAGTGACGAGCGGAAGTCACCCCGAATGGGGTCAGATACACGGGGACGGGCCAGGCTGGCCGAGGGCTGCGAGGGGGCACACGGAGACGCCCCCCGGCGAGAGGTCCCAGGTTCCCCACCGCAGAGACCCAGACTCCGAGGCAAGACCCAACGTCGAGGCAGACCCGGTGCAGGTGACAGGTAGGGGAAGCTGAAGGAGGGTCACTAACGTGACGCTCCTCACCTCCACTGTGATTTCTTCCAGACTGAGGCCAAAATGGACCAGCATTGTACACTTTTAAGGCAAACGGTATCTGCTCATTTAAGTAATTGGTCCTATTTTATAGCTAGAATCTTGACTCAAGAAAGTTGAGTGACGTGCATTTTGGCAGATGGTAAATGCAAACTGGGCTCTGATTTGATTCCTGTTAGACAAAAATCATCTGAGGAGATTTTTTGTTGTTATTTTTATTTATTTTTAATTGGAGGATGATTGCTTTATAATGCGTTGGTTTCTGCTGTACAACAATGGTGAGCTAGCTATAAGTATACATATATCCCCCGCCTCTTTAAAAACATTTTTTGTTTAATTGGTGGGAAATTGCCTTACAATTTTGTGTTGGTTTCTGTGGTAGAACAATGGGGAATCAGTTATGGTTTTGTATATATATCCCTTTCCTCCTGAGCCTCCTTCCCCTCCCCCGACCCCAGTCCCTAGATCATAGACTGCCAGGCTAGGCTCCCTGTGTTATTTAGCAACGTCCCACTATCTATCTTACATGTCATAGTCTATATATGTCAGTGCTACTTTTTCAGTTCGTTCCCCTCCCTCTTCAGCACCCTCCTCCCATCTCTGGGCAGGAGATTCTTAATTGTAAAGGTCCAGATATCTCAGAGTTACTACACTTGAGACTTTGCCCACTTTAATAAATTTTATGCTGAAATTTGTGGAAAATTTCCACAGTAAATAGTGTTATTTGTTGTTAAAGTTATTGATTCAGTAGACAGTAATATGACACATTTTACTGTTTTTTACTAAAGGAAAATATCCACCATTTGTGAGAGTCAAGCAATTAGGTAAGACTGAGAACAGAATGCCAAGCACAGAGCAAACTTCAATAAGAAATCAGCTGGCTCTATGAGAGGGGAAAATGACTGCTTGGGAATCTTTGTATGAATGTTGGGCTTCCCAGGGGGCACTAGTGGTAAAGAATCTGCTTGCCAACGCAGGAGACGCCAGAGATGTGGGTTCAGTCTCTGGGTTGGGAAGATCCCGTGGAGAAGGAAGTGGCAACCCCCTCCAGTATTCTTGCCTGGGAAATCTGGACAGAGGAGCCTGGTGAGCTATGGTCCATGAGGTAGCAAAGAGTCAGACATGACTGAGCACGCATGTGTTTGTTAGTTGTATTGCTTGTGAATATTTAAGGCAACAACTAGAGGAAAAACCCTAAGTCCTTAATACTAGAATTTATGCTATTAGTTTAAGACTCTCAGGAAGATAAGAGGACTAAGAAGAATTACAACTTTACATTAAAACTACTGTGGCAGAAATTGTTAGCTGTCTATCCACTATCCACTTGCTCTTTTATTTATTCACTAAAAGAAATTTTATATCAATGGATGTATGTCCACCCAGTTAAAAACCATTTTCCAGCCTCTCTTTAGATACAAGCCTTAATGAGCTTTAAGTAGGAATTTTTACTAAGGGTACTCATGCTGTGATAAGTGCATTTTATGCCTCTTCATCTTTCCTGTTACCTGGTGTAGACATGACAGATGGAGAACAGTGGGTGTCTTGTAACCACAAGATGGCCTTCAGCATTGGGGCCGTGGGACTGGTATGCCAAAAGAGAGACGAGCCTAAGGTATCAATAACACCTTGACGCTTCCATGCCAGCTTTGGTGTACATTACATCAGAGGAATTTATCCCATTTATACATATGTGTATTTCATATATGTGTGTGTATACATATCTCATAATCAATTTGTATATTTCATGTATATATATGAAAGTGAAGGTGTTAGTCACTCAGTCATGTCTGACTCTTTGTGACCCCATGGACTATAGCCTACTAGGTTCCTCTGTCCATGGAATTCCCCAAACAAGAACACTGGAGTGGGTGTCCATGCCCTCCTCCAGGGGATCTTCCTGACCCAGGGATTGAACTCCAGTCCTACATTATAGGCAGATCCTTTATTGTCTGAGCCACCAGGGAAGCCATATATATATATATATATATATATTTGCTAAGTAGTTTCAGTGGTGTCTGACTCTTTGTGACCCTGTAGACTGTAGCCTGCCAGGCTCTTCTCTCCATGAGCTTCTCCAGGCAAGAATACTAGAGTAGTTCTCCAGGGAATCTTCTCCAGGGAATCTTTCTGACCCAGGGATCAAACCCATGTCTCTTATGTCTTCTTCATTGGTAGGTGGATTCTTTACCACTAGTGCAACTTGGGAAGCCTATATATATACACACATATATATCATAATCAATTTGGTTGATTCCTTCAATATTTCTTCTCCATCTTTCAGCAGTCTCTGTGACATTACACTTCTACTTTTTTTTTCTGTACATTTACTGCTTTTTCAGTACTCTACAGTCTTTTGTATTATGTTTATTGTCCATCTCTCTTAAAATATCAGCTATACTAGGGCAGGGGTCACTGTCTGTAGGGTCTGGCACATGATAGGTGCTTAGGAAATAGTTATTGGATGAATAGATGTGCTTCTGCACACAAAAAATGTTAGTGAAATACTTGACAACATGAGAATAAAGTGTAAATAATAGAGAACATAATTTTCCATGTATATGTGGAATACGTCCCTGGATTTTGTGGGTAATGTTGGTTATTAAAACTTAAGAAAGCATAAGGGATTGGAGAAGGTCTACAGAAGGGCAACTGGAGAGGGCTGGGTATTATGGTGAACTTTAAAAGATTAGGATTGCATAGTTCAGCCAGCCAAGATGAAAGAAAGATTAACCAAAGTTCATAAATTCTGCATGGAGGATTTCTCCACCATGAAGTGTATTGTTCAGTCTCAGTTGCCCTCTGTCTCCAGCTCCACCAGGCAGAGTTAGAGGCTCCTTCTTTATTCTCCTTTCTACTTTCACGAAATCTCCTGCCTTATAGAACTTTTGAATGTTTCACTTTCTGAAGCATACTCTGTGAAGCTCATGTATTAATAGGTGTTATGCAAAGAGAAATCATGTAAATAACTCCACAGAAAGTCTAAATAAATCATTTTGGATTCCCAATAAGTAATTTAAAAGAGCTAAGGCTATTTAGAATATGTTGATGACTTTTGGAAGTTAATGCCTATGGAACAATCCTACCTCTCATAAACTTGTTTTGAAGTCACTCTCAGAAAAGTGTACAAACATGAAGAACTATGAGTTTATCAATTTTTGTTTTTAAGTTAATAGGTTAAACTACAAAAGAAAAATTAAAAAAGTTCCTATAGAATGTTAGCATGTAGTATCATAATCATTACTCACTTATTTGTCATTTTTCTCCTTTGGCTTACTTTTCATAATTCTGTGAGGAGAATTTGAAAAATTCCATTGCTCTGTGCCTATTTGTTTTTTATGCCAATAGGACAAAATGTTTAGCTGCACAAGTATTTTACAACATGGCTTGAAGTTTGTTTCTATAAATGCCTTGATTTTGCATATTTTTAACAGGCCATATTCTAAAGGAAGATATTGTGGCATTAATCAAACCGTTTTTTGAGAAAGTATAACATGGTTGCTCTTGTTTAGTCACTAAGTCATGTCTGATTCTTTTGTGACCCCATACAGTGTATGTAGCCCACCAGGCTCCTCTGTCCATGGGATTTCCCAGGCAGGAATACTGGAGTGGGTTGCCATTGCATTCCCCAGGGAATCTTCCTGATCCAGGGATCGAACCCGCGTCTCTTGCATTGCAGGCAGATTCTATACCACTGAGCCACCTAGGAAGCCCTCTAACATGGTTGAATTTACATACATGTGCAAAGATTATTTATATAGAAATGGTCTCAGGAACTAAATGAATCCATTCTCATGCATGGGGTAAATTTACCTCAACAAATGTTACTATTAATGATGGGGACCTTTTGAATCCTCATTGGCTACATCCAAGGAATGACTGGTTTCTGGGGGTGATAATTTGATGGGGAGTATATTTTCTGCAGGTGGTTCTTTGCCAGTATTCTTCAGGATGGTCTTCATGCAAGGAAAATTGGCCCTACCTATAAACCAGTAATGTGAAAAATCATTATTAAAAAAAGGAATGGTCCTTTTGCTAGATAAAGAAACTAATACTTTTTATCCTTTATCCCCCCCTAGTCACAACGATAAACATATTAATTCACTGTGTACAAAGGGCATGCAGCTCAATTATTTACTAGAGGCATAAATTAAATGCTGAACATAGTTCAGGAGGCAGAGCATCTTTCTTTCTTGAAAAAGTAAAAGGAGAGAGAAAAGCTTTAGAAGTTTCTAATCTTGCCTGTTCATATTATAGTGAACAAATCAAGTTTAATCCATTTCAGTGTTGAGCTTTAAATTTTTATGTTTTCTACCTGTTTTTCAGTAGAAACCGGCATGCAGACCAGCCATAGAGCTTGTTTCTTTTTATCAGAACAAATGTCTCCATTCCCACCAAAGGACTTGTGTATTCTTTACCCTTTCTCTTTCAAATGACCTGTCAAAACTCAGAAATGTCATGTTAATGTTTTATGGACAGACTATCGCAGCTGCTTCAGGAAATGGCAGCATCCCTTCAATAATTTACATGGTGTTTCTGCTCTACTTTTTCTGGTGTCGGTAAAGTTTCAGCAGTGAAAAGCCAGACAGCAGTAGGGCTTCTAGGCAGCGTGTTTGCCTCTAGAGTTTTGTCCACTTCTAATCCTACTTTTTCCTTCTTAAATAAAGCCCAGCAATTTCCGATTTCTAGTCTAGTAGGAACCATCAGTCACTTTTCATACAGGGGCTGTGTTTCAAGTTCATTTTGTGATTCAAGTTTCACACTTGTTTTTCCCTATTGGACTTATTAACTGTATTTTGTAATTAGCAACTTACTTTACATGAACTTGTTCATCAACGACTCCATCCTTGAATATCTTTGTTTCCTTACCTTGAAGCAAATGTTCTGGCTGAGAAGAGAGTGGATATTTCTTCTGTGCTGGTTTGATTTAGTCATCTAAAATCTGGCACATTAAAGAACCCAAGTATTTTTCAAGCTTAAAAAATACAATCATGAACAAAATATGCATTTTGTTTAAATATGGTGTGGTGGAAAGAACAAAGGCTTCACAGTCATGAGGGCGAGACTCAAGTTCTAGTTTTGTCCCGGACCTTTTGGGAATCATAGTCAAAGATTGCTTTTCATCTGTGAGTTGGAATTCTAATAATTGTCTGACATCTCCAAGGACCTGTGTGAGGATGAAATGAGATGCTGTATTTAAATGTTTCATAAATAGAGGATCTTTAATCAGATCCTTTCAGTCTGTGACACACACATTTTGACCTTTGTACCAACCTTTCCAGGCCTTTGTGTTCTGAGTCAGCACAAGTCCAAGTGGGCAGGACTTATTAGAAGTAACAGCCTCCTGGCTTCTGAAGTGTGAAAACACCTCCCAAACTGGAAAGCTGTAGCAGAATGCGTGCAGTTTGGTGCAGTCTTGCGTCAGAGAGTGTGAAGGTGTTAGTAAAACCATTTCTGCTAATTTCCTCCTAATAAAAGAATGCCCTACACCAAGGCCTGTTCATCTTTTTCTAAACTCTCATTCTGAGGCATTTAACAGCATATACCTTTTTTTGGAGGAAGAACCTTAAACTTACAGGTCTTTGGTAAATATTTTTTAAATGAAAGAGCATATACTTTTTTTAGGGATTAACTTCCAGAGCAGGTTAGTTTCTATGCATAAGCTAAAGTCTTAGTTTATAGAACAAAAATCTAGCATCCATCAAGAGGGACATATTTTCCATTTTGAAAATATGCATTTGGAATTTTACTTTACATATAGACTTTTAAACATAGCATTAAGTATCATGACAACTGTATATAAATCTAAATGCATCATCTTATCTTATGATTTTTTAATTGCCCTGTATCTAAACGGTTTGCACATAGCTTCAGAGATTTCCCAACTTTATTTCTAGTATTACCTCCTTTACCAAAATGGGTTGTTACTTGGATATGGAGATAGTAAGTAGAGCTTTAACTTACATACAGAGCATTTATAGTCAGCCTTATTTCTGAGCTTATCTTTCCTTTGGTGTGGGGAATTCAATCTTGTTTTCGTTAGTTACATAATTACTTGAACATGTTAAGTGATGAATAGATTCTTGTAGAAGGAATAAATAACTGTATTCTGTACTGTCTTGACGGAATGATTTTTCCTAGATTTTCGTAATCTTGTTCTTTCAGCAATTTACTATGGCAGACTTAGTCTAAACTCTTGGGCCTGTTCAGTGTGAATTCATTCATGAGGCAACTGATTTCGTGTCTCCAGGTAATAAGTGTTCTCACTATAGAGTGAGGATGCTAATGTCGACAGTTCTCGAGTTACCATAAGCTCATTCCATTGCTTTTCTTTTCGCTCAACTCAACTCGAGCTCCCTGATTTAGATGCTGTTACTCCTGCCTGGAATCTCTCATGTACGGTAGGGCACACACACAATCATATGGAATTAATGACTTTATCATTCTATCTGCATCAAATTTCCCTAGGTCTTCCTTGCACATTTGCAGTAGAAATTAGGTGAAAGGAGGAACGTATGTGTTTGTGTGTGTACAGAAATGGGAAAATTGTTGCAAAAATAGACTTTTGTTGTCTGTAGGTGGACTGATTTTTTTTTTTTATCTAACAGAAGAAAAGGAAATTAGTTTGTGGAACCAGTAAAATGATGATTTGCTGAGTTCTTAAGAATTCTTCTACTACCTGCAAATTAGGATACTGAGACATGGGAGACCTACAGCATCTTGCAGAAGATATCTGCAGAGAATAGGGAACCTGTGTACATTTGGGGGGGATATCCTTCTTAAAAATATGTGATGCAAATAACATTGTTTATTCCAAGGAAATAACTCTTACCAGTTCACCTGAATATGTTGCTAAGACTTGCAAGTGCCATAACTTTAAGTTCAACATTTTTATAATGGAATGTATGATTACAAATGGAGTTGGTTATTTTTCACTCATGGTTCTTTTTGCTCCTATACTCCATGGTAGTCTTACTGCCCACCCTCCTGCTCACATTACAGTAGAGAGAAATATATTCCTGGCAGTCATTGTGAGGATGTTTATCCTAAGTGTGTGGGTGCCAAGGCTCTTGTGTTGCAGAGTTCCAACTGTTAGCTCTCAATTTTGATCTTGGCTTAAGGAAGGACCACCCCCCATCTGCTACTTGCAGGAAAAAATAAACCACTCTCTGTTGCTGCTCCATGAGTGTGTCAGCAGATGTTACTACTGCCTTTAACGGGCATGATCCATAACATTTATTTAATGAAACAACTCATGTTGTAAAATAACCTATTTGGTTTTCTGTCTTATGACTTATTAAAGAAACAAGCAAACAAGAGACTTTGCCTTTGCAGAGGGAAGTAAAGTGGAGACAGTTACCAATTTGGTTGTCTGTTTGAATAAAATAATTAAACCTAGATAAAAAATATTATGGGTCCCTGTTATAGAAAGTGAGGCATAAATGTTAGGTGTTGAGGACTTCTTGAATGCTAAAACACCTAGCTGTGACATCTCCCTTTTAAAGGAAGCTGGGCACTAAGAAGTGTGCTACACTTTTGGCAGAAAGTCGCTGGCTCAGTCACTGAGCGGTTTGGTCCCAGCTGCGGGTTGATTGATGGCACTACATCAGAGAGCACTCTTAGGGGAGCTGTTTACCCCCATCTTCCATCTGGAGCTGCTGGGATATACTTCACTGTGATGATGGCTACTGAATGAGCTGCCCTGGCAGCCCCTCGGAAGGATGGAGGCTGGGGAGCCGGCCCAGGATCAAAGGATGTCAGGGTAATGAATGGAGCTGAGCACAAAACGGCCAGCGCTTCTCAAACATGATGGGGTGGCAATTGGAAAAGAAGGATGGCGTTCAGCCTTTAAAACTACAAAGCAGGGAAACGTAACATTCCTTTGTTCTTTCATTTAGGGATCTTACTTTCTAGAGATTTATATCTATTCGAGGAAACATGGTAGTTGTGACTGAAATACAGTGACTTTGTTGACAACGACCTATTGTTTAAAATTCATTTGACCATATTAGATTATAAACTTCTTTTAAGGAAGGTATTCAGTATTTTGAGGGGCACGTAGACAACCAGTCTGAGAGGGTGCATTCCTGATCCATAGCTTCTTTAGGAACCTGTAATTATTATGTACTATGGAAATTATATATATTTCCATTTAATGGGAAACGGTCCATAAAAACAGTACAGAAATGATAGTACAGAAAAGCATTTCTAAGAGGTGGATGCACGCAAGCACATACGTCACCAACCACTGGTGCAATTGAGGTGAGTATTACAGAGAGTAATTAAGTATTACAGAGAGGCTGTTGTACAGGTGAGGACATGCCTGGGAATGTAGCCGGCAGGCCAGGTTCTAGAAAATCTCTGTGGAAGAGAGTTGTAAGGCAAGATCATGAGGAAGGAGAGATGTGAGTTTCCAGAGTTTTTTGAGGGGCTAGTTTATCCTGGGGCTTATAGCTACATATTATCGCTCTGGCACTTTAGTTTTTCACAGTATTATTTGTAACCTTTCCTTTTAATAATAAAATCCATTTCCTAAACTCTCCTGTTACAGAGCATGGCATGTAAAATATCCCAGAGATGAAAAATGTAAGACTTTTAAGAAGAGTGAATACTTAGGCTAGATCCTGAGTTGGGTTTGAACTGGGGCAGTTTGGTTGGAGGAATAATATCTGTGAGCATTACTTGTAACTTGATAGATGATTGCAGTGATAAGATCAAAGTGGTAACTAAGGAGGGTGGTCTTAGCTGTGTTGAGGTCCTTAGGATTGTTTCTGGAAAGGAGGGATGGAAGGAAAGAAGGAAAGAAGATCCTTAGGGAAGGAGGTTTGAAAGAAGGAAAGGTAAAGTTGTGAGAACACAGCTGAAGTGTCTACACACCTTGGTTCTAATGCAAGCAAGGAGGGACCATTCTGAGAGAGTTATGTTTGTCAGCACGTTCTTTTATGAAATCTTTGTTCATCTTGCTATTCAGAGTTCATGGATTGACTGTTGTTATCCTGACTATGCCAAATATTGTCACTTTGCTTCCCATTTTTGCACAAAGTTAATGTAGTACTTTCAATTTTTTTTTTTTTTTGGTAGTAAAATCCATTTCTTAAACCCTGCTGATTAGGTAGAAGAATGTGTTTTTTGGAAGTGAAATTGCATTGTGTATTCTTTTGCTTGGTAGGCAATATTTTTTTAAGGCCTGCACTCATAGACACTGAGATTCTCATTAACTGAGGCAAGTACAAACAGGCTCAGAATTATTAACACTTGAAAATCAGTAAAATTACCAACCAGGCACCTAATTTTTGCCCACTGCTTTGTATTTGCCTGCTTCTTAACCTCTCCACAACGATACCACGATGTAGGGATGTAGTTAGTGAAAGGATGAGCAGAGATGTCTGAGTGGAAGCCCACCTTTTCCCACTGCTCAATTTTGCTTGGATTTGTCTATGCTTGATGGTCTAGAGGTTGAGTTTCTCAAATTTTTTGACATCCTACCAACTTCTTGTTAGCTACCTGCCCCAGGGAAAATGAAAGAAGGTAGGATATAAAATTCATAATTCTTACTACTTAGTATAGCTCTGGTAAAAAGTTTTGCTAAAGAGGAAATTGAAACAAATGCCTCAGACTAAAAGTGGGCTTAGTAACTATAAAGTTTAAAAATTTCCTTTCTGATGTAGAAAACTGGGACTCAAAAAAGGAGTCACAATGTAAAACCTTTGAGTTTAAAGTCAATATTTTAAAGGAATAAAAGTTTTCAATTCTTTCTTATGCTTGCATAAAGTATGACTAACCCTGTTTTATTAGATATAAGTATTGCTAGATATAGTAAACATTCTTTTAAAGCATTTAGCTCAAATTACAGTTTTTTAAAAATATATTTTTTCATTTTAAATGTGCTTGCTGTTTACTTTCGTCTTAAACGGTGTTTGGGAATGGGGTTGTGCTTTGCTTGGGTGGGGTTAGAATTTATGTACTAATTTTGGCTCACCAGTACCTGTGGACTCAGGCAAAGACTCACTCAGCAGGTTTCACCTGGGTTTTTTCTTTTTATAGAAATTGAGTTGCAACTTTCATTCCACATCTTTTAAAAAAACAAATGTGTCAGTACATTGCTTCCCAGGTGGCTCAGTGGTAAAGAATCCACCTGTTAATGTGATCCCTGGGTCGGGAAGATCCCCTGGAGGAGGAAATGGCAACCCACTCCAGTATTCTTGCCTGGGAAATCCCATGGACAGAGAAGCCTGGAGGCTATAGTACATAGGGTTGCAAAGAGTCGGTCACAGCTGAGCGACTGAGCACATGTTTACTTCTGAAAAATTTATGGAAGATTATTGTTTACCTTAACTTCTGAAAATTTTATGGCAAATTATTTTCTGAAAAGAATTATGCAAAAGTTTGTATTTGTATCTGTTCAGTACATTGGAGTCAGACATTTGTTTTGGGCTGGATTGTGTCACCCTAAGATATATGTTCAGATCCTAACCTTTGATTGTAACTTTATTTGGAAATAGGGTTATTGCACATGAAATTAAATTAAGTTGAGGTCAAACAATTGCAGTGGGCCCTAATTCAGTGACTGTTTATAAAGAAAGGAAAATTTGGACATATGCACAGAAACACAACAGAGAATGCCACGTGAAGACAGAGGCAAGGATTAGAGTCAATGTGTCTATAAGCTAAAAGACAGCAAGAATTGCCAGCAATTCCCACAGCATATGGAGAAGGAAATGGCAACCATCTCCAGTATTCTTGCCTGGAGAATCCCATGGACACAGGATCCTGGAGGGGCTACAGTCGATGGGGTTGCAAAGGAGTCGGACACAACTGAGAAACTCACAACAACCACAGTCTAGGAGATAAACATGGGACAGACTCTCCTTCAGAGCCTCCAGCAGAAATCAACATTGCTAACATCTTGATTTTGGAATTACAGCCTCAGAACTATGAAAGGATAAATTTCTGTTTTTTTTTTTTTTTTTAAATGCCACCCAGTTTGTAGTACTTTGTTCCCAAAGTCCTTGGGAACAAATACAGATACAAAAAAAAGCAACAACAAAAGTGTGTTTTCCTCATCCACTGGGTATTTTCTTTTTCCAGTTTTATAGTTTTTCTGTAATGATATTGATAAACTCCTAATAGGGAACAGCCAAGCAGTATACATATATTCCTTCAAAAAAATTTTTTTAAAGGCAAAACATTTCCTAGTGTAGAGGTATTTCCAACTTCATAGTTCTGAGTCCATCTGGAATGCATTTTAGTTTTAATATAGCTACCAGGTTTTTTTTGTGAGGAGGACGTTTAAGACTTCTAGCAATTTTCAAATATGCAATACAGTATTAAGTAGTTTCACTATGGTGTGCATTGTATTTTTCTTTAGGAATGGCAAAGGAAGGCTTCCTGGTTCAAGATAAAAGGATTCAAAACATTTGTATGAATTATTAAGCAGTAAATATCATCTACACAATAAGATGTAGTAGATGTGCTGCTGTTAGAAATCAATGTGTGATCCTGTCTCTCAGAAAAGAGGAAGGTGTTGGGAAAAAGGATGGTGGACACATACCAGCAACAAGACACTTATTTTGAAAAGTTTGAATCTCCACATTTAACCAACCCTGCTTATATTTTGTCATTTATAGCTGGGGAAAAATATCCTTCACTTGAACATCAGTTTGTTGAATAAAGAATGACTAAAAACAAAACTTAAGATAGCTATAACTGTTAAAAAAGATAAAGCCTGATTTAGCAAACCGAATACTAATTGGGTACTATATACTAGTGCTTTTGCATATGTGGTCTTATTAAATCTTCAGTATGCCCCATGAGGTTCAAAGATCATGGACAATTTCCCCTATTATTTTTTCAGTCAAGGAAATAGCATCAGGGATGTTTAATGACTCAGTTGAGGTGGTACAACTCATCATTTGCAGGGTCAGGATCCAAACTTGTAATCCACGCCTTCGGACTCAGACAGTCACCAGCTGCCTCTTTTATCCTAAACTGCATTGAGATGATCCCTCCATTCATCTAGAATATAGAATGTTTATCAGACATCCAGACTGGAAGAAAGTTTAATGAAAGAGATGCAGAAATGGCTTCTTACCTGGGGACCAGAGACTTGATCTGAAATATCTGATCAGGTCTATGTAGTTTATACATTTATATGAATTAACTTGAACATTTTATAAAAGGATCTTTCCTTAGTGCCCATACCTACACTAACTAAGGAAAAATGTAAATAATCAGCAGACATAAAATGAGCCATATGCAATGGGTTCTGATATTATTTTTTAGTTTTTTTTTATTATTTTTTATTTTTTAGCTTATGAAGAGTTTGCTGAAAATGCATTACTTGAGGCTGAGATTTGTCTGCAGCTGGTCTTGTGGGTTCTTCCATGAAGTGCCTCAGGGAATTCACTCCTGATAGGGTGGTTTGCAAGGCTTTAGGCATTTAACTAAGTCTCAGTATTGACTTTTGCAATGGACCCAACTTCAGAGAACTGAGTACTGAGTCTTGACCAATTGACACCCACAATGGTGGCATAATGGCAAAATGCACTTATTATCCATCATGGCCTAAGTTGTGTATGTTCATGTTCACAAATGCCCTTTTAACCCTCCACCCAAGATAGAACGATTTACAGACCCTCTTCTCTCAGCTTGTCTGAATATTCTCTTCTCTTCTAAGCAAAGAAAGCTCACCTGAGATTTTTGCCCCAGCAAAGGTATATTGACATGTAAAAATACCTTTCTTTCTTCTTTCTGTTTCTCACATAGCCTTTTTTGGACTTTGTTGTGCTTATAACAGACTTTTCCTCTTTTACTTTGTGTCTCTGCAGGAAGGATGCTTCTGGTCACTGCAGTCAGACTGTACTGCCAAAAACATCTGGGGTCTCTGAGTGGGTCATTGCAGCTATTACTTAGGGTTCCTTTCACCATTCTGAAGTCAGTTTGTTTTTTAATATATTTTGCATGAATCTAAGTCCATCTAGACACCAAATTTTCTGATTTTCTATTCACTCTTCCACTGAGAACATATTCACCCTTAGAGAATTTCTTTTCTTATGAAATGTGCAAATTTTCAGAATTCTGTACATTAAAATAGAAGACGAAGTAGAAACTGAAATATACCTCCCCCCTCCTCATGAAGAGTTCCCTCTAGAGGGTGTCACTGAGCTGTTATGGTGTACAATGACCCACTCCCACAGAGGGTTTATTGCCTGACCGTCTTGCTTCTTGGATGGACAGTGTGGATAGTCCGACATGCAAGTGGGGAAGCAGTGATACTCTATGGTCCTGAGATTCTACATGTCCAAATGGGAAAAAAATGAGGGGTTTTGTATATATTTTTAAATTTGCTGAACAAACTCACGAGGCGACTATTCTTTACAAACAAGTACACACTAGTACACACACACACCACACTACTGCATAAAAATCTAAAGATACTTGGCTTTAGTAGAGGTATTGTTTTCTCTCTCAAGACCTGAGGTACTGTGTTTGTTCACACAGATTGATGCATTTTTTTTTTTACCAGGAAGATTAACAAAAAAGTTTCCTGAAGCTTTACTGTATATTACTTCCTGTTACCTGGACTAGAGAATTCCGTATACTGTATAGTCCATGAGGCTGCAAAGAGTCGGACACGACTGACTGACTGTCACTACGCCTGATTACTAGGTTAGACTGTAAAAATTCCTATCTGGATGCTTCTTTTTCATTTCTTGTTTCAGATGCTTCTTTTTCATTTCTTGTTTCAGATGCCTTCATTCTCCAAGTCGTTAACATCAGAAATGTAGGGGTCAGTTCCACCTTTTACTTACCTTTAACCTCTTTGGACTAATTAGTCTCTAAGTCCTATCTCTCAAATGTACTTCCTGTCCAGCCTTATCAATGACACAGACAACTGCCTAAAACTAGTACCCTTTTCCCTTTAAATGTGTATTCACCCTCCATTTGCTTTCTAGAGTTAGCTTTAAAAAAACACAAATCTAGATAGTATAAAGGTGAGCTTGGATTTCTGTGTTAGTGTTTTCATTATAAAATATTGTAAATAATGTTTAAATAAAAATATTGCATTTGGCTATAAAGAAAGATAGACCACACAGTGTGGCATACAGCATGCTCTTGATAAAATTTTTAAAATCAATTCTCTCCCTAAAGCCCTTGCCATTTTATTGTATTCATTAGGTGATATGTTAACTTAGTTTTCATTTCATTCCCAGGGCATAGCATAATGTCTGAAACACAGTTGATGCATAATAAGTATTAATTGAGTGAAGAAAAGTTTAATTTCAATTATCTACAAATATAGACTTAGTTTTATTGCCTTTCATATTTTAGGTGTTTTAATTCTTAAAGATGCTACTAATTATCAGATAAAATAGACGATAATAGTTTAACAAACATTGCATAACTATATAAAGAATTAAACCATGAACATATTGCCCTCAAGTTGGCAGAATCCCTAACCCATTTTTAAAAATGCACTTCTTTAAAAGCCCTAAAGGAGCAAAAGTCTTAACCTGCCTGTAAATGGGCATAATAAGGGGTGCAGAAAGCTCCCAGAACTTCTGAAATTATTATTTAGTGCATATCACCCATGCATTTTTGTTTTGGTGGTAGGAGTAAGGAGGAAGGGTCAGATTCTCAAAAAGAGAGCTGTGACCAGACAGTAATGACCACTGTAACAGGTAATGGCAGCAGAGTACCAGGGCTTGCAGGTCCCTAGGACAGCCTAGTGAGATGTATTTTTTAGCAGTGAACAGTTTTGGAACACGTCAGATCACATAATGAAGGCAGTTGTCCCATACTTAGAACGAAATTTAGAAAATAGATTATCTGAAGTCCATGACCTTAAACTCAACTACCTGACTTTTGAGCAAGAGCCAACAAATAAAACTATTAACTCACAGTCTTAATTCTATTTGTGCTTATTCAGACTGCCTCTTGGGTTTATTGCCAGCACTGCTAGGGTTCACACAGAGCCTGTCATGTTCGTAACCTTGGGTTTTGTTTCTTTGGTATAAGTCTCCTAACTTTTTCTTTCATTCTTTATGTATTCTCAGTGTGATGCCTTTTCTTTTTTATTTTTAGAATAGAAATCAGAATAGATCTAAAAATAGAACATTATAGATTCCCCTTTTTAAAAAAGCTTGAGCAGAGAAAAAAGAGCTGTTATTTGATCTTATAATAGCTTTTGGAAAAAAATGTTTGCCACATGTTTTTATAATGCTCCTTTTGAACTCTGTACTTACTATTTAGATAGTTTAAAACTGTAAAATATTGACAGATTCACTTGGATGAAATAGAGAGTCTAAATGTAAGGTCAGAGCCAATGGGACAGGAATGGGCAAAGTCTAGAAACAGTGAAGAGAATGCCCAAACTACCCAGAGTGAGAGTTTCAAACTAGTACCTCTGATCTGAAATTCCCCAGGCATGGTTCGTAAATACCAGACTACATTAGAATCTAGGGTTAAGCCCCTCTCCATTGGGTGTATGTTTCCATTTGCCCAAGACAATCAGTTGATACCCATTGTCCTCGAATCCCATTGTTGTTTTTTTTTTTCCCCTCTCAAAAGTGTCTGTTTGGACAGCAAATTATATGGACTAGCTCTCTCTCTGCCCCAGTGTTCAAAGCCTACTGATGGAATTTCCCTGGCAGTCCAGGGGTTAAGGCTCTGCCTTCCAATGCAGGGGGTGCAAGTTCCATCCCTAGTTGAGGTGCTAAGATCCCACATGCCTTGTGGCCAAAAAACTGAAACATATAACAGAGGAATATTGTAACATTCAAGAAAGACTTAAAAATAGTCTGACGCTTCTATAATTAGGTCCATTTCCAGTGCGGATTAAAAGTGAAAGAAAATTGAGATATTGGGATGGCCAGTCATTATGCTCCTTTTGTAGAGGGGTTAACTCATAGCCTGGAGAAAAGGCCATAGACTGTGTCGTCTTAAAGGTTGAGCATTATGTTGGAGACATGAAGCATGACTGTATAGAATAACCTGACCTCATCATTTAGTGTGTTCTTGGTGGACAGCCCATGGCTCAGTGGTCTGTGCAGAGGGATTATGATCAAGATCTTGTCAACAGAAAATGTAGAAATGCCTCAGTGGCTGCCACAGGCAGCCTTTTTTTCTTGTGATGTATTTCACTATGGCATGCGTGCATGTTTGCTGAATTAACTTAGAAGACTTGAATCTGTGATGAAGTTGTGGGACCACAGGTGACCTCTGGTACTCCAAGAGGTCTGATTGATAAATTCCCCAATTATCTGTTTTTCCTCATCTGTGGCTTCTGTAAATAAAAAGTAGACCACTGTGTTAAAATGTATCAAAGTGAATGTGTTGCTAAACACTTTAAAATTAATGCATGTCTGGAAGTAGGTTAACGAGAACAGCAGCTTTTATATGGTTGTTTGCCTTTCTGACTCTCTGCTGTTCAGATTCCCGGTCCTCTATTTTTTCATGTCTGGCTTCAGAGAGAGACATTTTGGGCTGTTGTATTTATCAATTGCTCGCTTTTTAAACTCTGCTGGAGTATCTGTGGCCCAGGTCTGTGAACATCCTTGGTTTCACTTCTGGCTGTGAGCACACTTGTCCATCAAACAGTCCTGAAGACATATGGGGCAGACACGTGGTTGAGTAGGATGTGATTCCTCCTAGGTTGGAGACTCCTTCTTAGACCCACTTTATTTATTTACTTTTCCTGTGAAACTAGAGACAAATTTCATACTTGCTATCAGTGGATTTCTATTTACTTTAGAATTTTTACTGCAATTCTTCCTTCCTTCTTTTTTGAAGAGAGAAATAGCTCCCGACTCTTAATGTTGTTTTTACTGCCTGTCACTGGCGTACATGTACGTTGAAATTTAAATTTCTTGCAATAAATCTTAGTCACAGTCTCTTTTCAGAAACAGACTGCATTTTGACACAGAGCTTCTAGTTTAGGCACTGGATTTTAAAAATGAATAGCTTTTAACCTTGCTTGATTTAAATATTGGTTTTGAACAGGTTTAGTGCTGTTTTTGTTTAATGCTGTTCTGTTTTCTTGAGGTGTTTCATCCATGCTTCACATTCTACCAACAGCCAGGAAAATGTTCCTTTCTTTTCTTTTTTCCCACTTATTCCTCCGACTCAATATGGAGTGGCTGTAAAACCTGTGACTTAGCCATGTCCATATGGGCAAAAGTGTTTCAGGAACAGAAGAATATGCTGGCAGAGAACAATTAAATGTGGGAAATATTGATTCATACTAATCTTAGTAAGTGATAAGGAGTGTGACCCTTTAATGAAAAGCCAGCTAAGGTTCACCGAGACGCTCTAAGAGGTGGGGGATACTGGACAGTACTCCTTAGCATGCTTGCCTGTGGGAATCTTGTCAAGGGATATCTCTTTGCTTTTGAATATTTCATGGGAGCAGTGGTGCACAGTAGAGATTTGGGGAAATGCTGTGTTTTTATTGAGTGAAAACAGGTGTGTTAGTTGCATATGTGTGAATACTTCTGCATGCATCAAGGTTTGGCTGTGTGTGTTCATGCATGCATATATCTATCTATAATGACTGTCTGGCTGTGGGAGGCATTATTCTCTTGGCTCCCTATCTGCATGTGTGAATTGATGTCTGCATGAGGGAATGTGTCACTTCTTGAGTGAGTGTGCAGGTGGGTGTAGATGGATATACTTTATGCCAGTAGTTCCTGTGTAAGACAAGGTGAGAATCGGTTTTCAGCATGACTGGTTTCAGGCCAGCATAAGATGGTGACTGGCACTAAGCCAAGAATACTATTTCTTTACCAAATTCCACATACAGATCTGCTGGCATATAGGATTTATATTTTAAAAATTGCAAGAAAGTTAACTGTGAGCTTAAAGTGGAAATTGAAGCTGTGTTGAAGAGAACATAATGTAATTGAAGTACCAGGGGTGCCAGTACCGTGGGTAATTGTAGCTTCGTTGCATAATGGATGTGAAATTCGTATGGACTAGGGCAGGATTATTCCTATTTATGCATTTTCTTTTGTTTATATGGGCAATGACACACCAATTATCACCGTTCAAATCACTTAGTGCTCCCATTACCATTCATTCTGAAGTGTGTGCTTTTGATTTCAGCTCCTAGATCAGAGGGGAACTTGGAAAATTATGTCGGGCTAACCCCTAAGAGCTCTCTCCTAGCTCCCTCTTTTGATAACAGTGCTGCCCTTATTGTGTGATTTTTGTACTTGAATAAAAATACACAACTGCTTCCAAGGGAAGCGAGTAAGTTATCTGACATAAGGGCCTCCAGTGCCTTATCCCTTGTGGAATCTCAGTGTCCGCCTGTATTTAGAACCCCTTTGGATCTGTGACAGATTATATAATCACAACTGGGTCCCAAGAGGAATGCTTCCTAGATTATCACCATTTTAAAAGCGGATCCGTGTCACAAAGGAGGCAGAGTTAAAGTGACCCGAGTGGAAGCTGACAGGTCCTGAAGGTGAATTAGCCGCTGCGGTGTCAGTAGGTGCAAATCACCGCGGGGGTGTTGACCACGGAGGGAGAGGTCGCTGCTAGGTTAGCTGCTGGGCCAATTAGGTGCTGATGGCGACAGAGAACTATTCTTTTGGTGGCATCAGAGGCCCGCTGAGATCAGTGTCAGTAGGATTGCAAAGAGGAGCATTTTGTCATGATATGGAAACAATAGATGGTTTTAACCTTCTCCTTTTACAGGAGCATACAAAAGCACACAAGAGCTAGCTTGTCAATGAAGTTTTACTTTCCTAAGGATCTTTGCCTCCATTGAAAGCAAAATATTTCTCTTCTTCACTGTTCCATTTTTGTGTTTTCCTTCTCTTACCATTATCCTATTCAGCCATGTGTAGTTCAGCTATGCCCTTGCTTTATAGTGAGAGTTTGGTTTTGAAATGTATTTTCTGGCTGATGCATCCACTCTTGGAATATAGTATCTGAATTCCTTTGGGAAATAGTTTGTGCTCTGGTTATAAAGAAATAACATACATGTGATTCAAATTTGGCAAATCTGTTTTAAAGTCACACATTGTAAATGGCAGGTCAATTATTTTATGAAAGTCTTTTGGCATTATTTGAATGAAATTATGATACTGTAAACGAATTCCACAACAAACCCACAGTATTTAAAATTTGTGATGTTTACTATCTGATAAGATTCAGTGACATCAGTTTGAAGTTCTGGGCTGTTTGATTTTACGGGCAGTCCTGGCCGAGAGGAAACTTTTTAATCTCCTTTATCTATCAAGTGTCTTTTGCTTGTGTACCATCTTGGCATTAGGTGCACAAGAAGGAATCCTACAAGGACATTAATCAGACAAGGAATAATTGAAAGAATGAAACAGATTTATTTTGAATGTTAAAAAGGACCAAAAAAATGACAATGCTTAGATAATAAGAATGAGTCACCACATACACAGAGACACACACATATGCCCACACATGATGTATATATACAAACATTATACACAGAAACAGATCTTTTTGGTGGAGGGGGAATGGCCTTTTTCACTACCTTTTTATCAGTTCCATGAGTACATAGTCTACTTTATGTCCTCATTCTGTGAAAATTTTGTAGTATTTTTAAAAAGAATCACTATTTTATCTTGGAAGCTTGTAAAATATTGGATAAATGTACTCAATCCTTTTAGTGAGCTGGGGAGAAATTATTTTAAAAAATTCAATTTTGGGGGGAAACTGCCTATTAATCCATTAATCTATGGGCTTCCCATGTGGCACTAGTGGTAAAGAACCTGCCTGCCAGTACTGGAGACTTGAGAGATGTGGGTTCAATCCCTGGGTCGGGTAGATGCCCTGGAGGAGGTCATGGCAATCCGTTCCAGCATCCTTGCCTGGAGAATCCCATGGACAGAGGAGCCTGGTGGGCTACGGTCCATAGCGTCACAGAGAGTCAGACACAGCTGAACTGACTTAGCAGCAACATAGTCAATGTATTGAAATAGTCTCTTCTACTACAACTCAATTGCAGTGTTTTCAGGAAACATAAGTTATTAAATTTGCATTATAAAAGTAGTATTTCAGTGAGAAAAAAGACAGAAAGGATTAAGTACTTTAGACCTACAATAATGAAGCTATTGTTTTCTTTCTGAAATTTGGATAGTGAGGGACTTTTTATATAGCTCTAAGCATAAAGCCCCAGAGAAGGCAATGGCACCCCACTCCAGTGCTCTTGCCTGGAAAATCCCATGGAAGGAGGAGCCTGGTAGGCTGTGGTCCATGGGGTCGAAAAGAGTTGGACGCGACTGAGTGACTTCACTTTCACTTTTCACTTTCACACATTGGAGAAAGAAATGGCAACCCACTCCAGTGTTCTTGCCTAGAGAATCCCAGGGGTGGGGGAGCCTGGTGGGCTGCCGTCTATGGGATCTCACAGAGTCAGACACGACTGAAGTGACGTAGCAGCGGCAGCAGCAAGCATAAAGCCCTGAGACCTAAGTTCAGTTCAGTTGAGTCACTCAGTCGTGTCCAATTCTTTGTGACCCCATGGACTGCAGCACACCAGGCTTCCCTGTCATCACCAACACCTGGAGCTTATTTAAACTCATGTTCATCGAGACAGTGATGCCATCCAACCATCTCATCCTCTGTCATCCCCTTCTCCTCCTGCCTTCAGTCTTTCCCAGCATTTGGGTCTTTCCCCATGAGTCAATTCTTTGCATCAGGTGGCCAGAGTATTAGTTTCAGCCTCATTATCAGTTCTTCCAATGAATATTCAGGACTGATTTCCTTTAGGATTGACTGATTTGATCTACTTGCTGTCCGAAGGACTCTCAAGAGTCTTCTCCAACACCACAGTTCAAAAGCATCAGTTCGCTGGCACTCAGCTTTCTTTATGGTCCAACTCTCATATCCATACATGACTACTGGAAAAACCATAGCTTTGACTAGATGAACCTTTGTTGGCAAAGTAACGTCACTGCTTTTTAATATGCTGTCTAGGTTGGTCATAGCTTTTCTTCCAAGGGGCAAGCATTGTTTAATTTCATGGCTGCAGTCACCATCTGCAGTGACTTTGGAGCCCCCAAAAATAAAGTCTCTCACTGTTTCCATTATTTTCCCATCTATTTGCCATGAAGTGATGGGACCGGATGTCATGAGACCTAAGTGTCAGGTAAGTATCAGACCTAAGTATCATGAGACCTAAATTTCAGGGAGCAAAATGCAGCATTTGATCACATCCATTTCTGCTCAAGAGTGATGGAGAGTTTCTCTTCACTTTTAATACCTGTATCGCTCATTGTTGTGAAGAACAATACACATGTCACCTCAAATTCAGCAGCCCCACTGCAGCAGAACTTTATACCTAGCTCTGACCCTAGCAAAATTGTTTTCTCATCTACTGTGGTTAGCGTAATGCAGAGCATCCCAAAGTAATCTCTTCTTTTATTATACCCAATACTAGTTATGAAAATAGTAAGCTGACATAGAGATGGTATTTTTTTGGAATGGAAGCAAGTGTTCATAATAGACAACATGTGGTACGTTGGGTCGTTCCAGGAAATAGAGACTTTCTTGCAAAGACCATTAAAAGGATTCTGAAACTGGATTCAAGAAACCACTAATTTATGTGCTCTCGAAGAGGTGATAGTGCCATGTGTAACTTACACCTCCTTTTCCTTAGACATAGGAGGGAGGAGAATAAGCTTTGTTGTGTTTCTAATTCACTCTGTGGCTCATGAACTTACTCATTTCTGCTTTGCTTTCTTTCTTTTTAAACCTTCAACAATAAAACCTGTTTTTAAACCGAACTTTGTATCTTATTGATTTTTAAAAAATTATGTTACGTTGGTGTATAGTTGATGAACAATGCTGTGTTAGTTTCAGGTGTATAGCAAAGTGATTCAGTTACACATATACATGTACATACACATCTATTTCTTTTCAAGTTCTCTTCCCATTTAGGTTCCTACAGAATATTGAGTAAGCCATTACCTTTGGGAGGTGAGTATGTGAACTTGTTTGAAGCTTGATAAGGAGCATCTAGAGACCACAAAGTGGAAAGCAAGAGCACTTATGGGAAAATGGAAACATTGGGAAGAGGAATAGAAATGAATAGAAGTCTGGGAAGAGGGAAAAGTCCCCAAAGCAAGTCGTCATTTTTTTATATGCTGAAGAATTTGGGGTAACTTCCTATGTTCAGTGCATCGCTTGCTATCTTTGAATGCCCATTTCTTTTCTGTGCTTTTGACAATTTCATCTTGATCTTCCTGTCGTCTTTGTCGCTGGAGGCTGCGCAGGCCCCTCTGTGCTGGTCAACACACAGTCTGTTGCTTTGTCACTTGCTTGTCATCTTTATGTGAGTGCCACAGGCATTCACATCTTGTCAACCATGTCACTGCTCTGCACCTACCAACATTCCAGGTGTCACCTTCTTGATGGATGCCTTTGGAAATTGGTTAACGTTTCACTTTCGCTTTAAACCATGTAAGAATGTCACCTTATGCACCAGGTAAAAAATAGACTAAGGAATTAGAAAACAGGCAAAATAAAGATCACTTAGGAATAAAATTTTCCCATTAAAATGCTGAGCTTGAGAATTATTGAAGCCAAAATGGTCGATGAAAAGTGCCCCTGACATACTGAATCTGACTGAAATCTCCAAAAACTATTTCAATCTCTTTCCATAAAAATTACCATCTTGTGTATCTGTATCAAGTCATCTGTTTCAATTAAAAGTGTTTATGTTGTCCATATACCTAGAAGAAAGAAAATTAAGTATTAATAGTGGTTGCCTCTGGATGGTAAAATTATGAGTAATTTTGTTGTTGCTTTGAGAAATGTTTCTTTAATGTTCAGATTTTCCACTCTGAGCATTAAAAGAATGCTACTCTATGATTATAAAAGAAATGCTTTTATAGTCATAAGAAACTTAAGAAACAGTTGATAAAGATGTGTGTGTGTGTGTGTGTATATATATATAGTCTATTGTTTTTATCATATGCTTGTCATTTTTGTGTTTTGTCAAGTGTATCACTACTCAGTGCTTTTGAATGAGGGATAAAACAGCAATAAACTGTGAATCCCCTGAATCCATCTTTTTGTCAAAGGTGATGAAAGCATTCATCTCCATCATATTTACAGCAAATTATCAATTTTCTCACACAATCTGCTTCTCACTGGACTGCTGTCTCCTTCAGGCCAATAATTATTTTATTTACCTTTATTTTAAAGACCTTTAGTTTGTATTTGAGATATATGGGAAAAAATAGTTGTTGAATAATTAATGAATACATTTAAAGCATTTGAATTACTTTGGGGGACTTTGGCAATCTAAAATACTTTCACAAAAAAGTCTGTATATGTGCACTAATGTGAGCCCTAGTTTGTATAATACCACCAAAAAATATTACTTATTCCCACCTGGATATGGTATATTTATCTTATGTATTTATTGTTTGCTTTTCCCTCTCCTATCCAACTCAAGTAGAAATAAAATAAGTCAAGTCTCAAGAAGGCAGGGACAACGTTTCTATGCTAGTTCTGTAGCCCTTGTGCCTCAAATAGCACCTAGTAGGTATTCAGTAAAAATTTGTTGGATGAATGAATATCTTTCTTCAAAATTATGAATTGATAGATAACTAATGAGGATATACTGTATAGCACAAGGAACTCGACTCAGCACTCTGTGGTGACCTAAATGGGAAGCCATTCCAAAAAAGAGGGGATATATGTAAACATATAGGTGATTAACTTCGCTGTACAGAAGAAACTAACAAAACATTGTAAAGCAACTGTATTCCAATAAAAATTAATACAAAGTAAAAATAACATAAAAATAAGAAAAAATATAAATTGAGAAATGTTTAAAGTTAAAATACTTAGCATATATAGAATTGTTTAATAAAGACAAAAATCACTCACAACTCAATTACTCAGAGATAATCCCTGTTAAATATTTGGTGTGTGCCAAGAAAAATCTTGGGAGGAATTACGATACAAACATGGGATTGTAATGATAAAAGTGAAGTTATACATATATAGTCACGTAATCTTTAGTTTTGGTGGTTGAGTAGCTAAGTCACGTCTGACTCTTGTGACTACATGGGCTGTAGGCAATCAGACTCCTCTGTCCACAGGATTTCCCAGGCAGTTAATACTGGAGTGCCTTGCCGTTTCTTTCTCCAGGGGATCTTTCTGACCCAGGGATCAAATCTACGTCTCCTACATTGCAGGTGGTCTCCTGCATTAGAGCAGATTCTTTACCACTGAGCCACTAGGGAAGCCTGGAAAATTTTATCCTCAGTTTCAAAACCTCTTCTGCCCTTGTCTTTCATAACCAGTAATCAACACATCACAGATACAGTTTTAAACACAATCATCTTTCTTGATGGAGCTGTATGTTCAGAAGATTCTGGCACTGATATCTTGACTACACTGGCCTAATGCTGAGATTATGAGGTGTCAGTATCAGCAACGAGTGATTTATGGTCCCCTCTAATGAATACTCATTAAGTTTTGCACTTTTCTGCCTTAGTTATTCATAGTTTTAAAGGAGCTCATTATTGGTTATTTCATTTGTTAGGGCTTAATCACTTACCACTTATCTTCTTTTTTTCCCTTAAACTTTTGTCATTTAGAACCACATCCAATTTTAAAATCTATATTTCTGGAGCATTAGCTAATAGGCTACTTCTTTGGAGATATATGAACTACCTAGTAGGTGATCTTCATGGTGTACTTTTTTTTTTTTTTTTTAAAGATGCCCAACTTTCCCCTTTCTTTCACCTCAGTCCAGTCCACAAAACTCTCCTACGCCAGCTCGGTCACTGTAATTTAGGGTTCTTTCTGAGTCTTCAGTTCTTGGGATAAAGGTTATCTTAAATCAAATAGATACCTACCATTACTTGCTTGGTGCCAGGATGTATTTTAGAGCCATTACTATGTGAGTGATTCATCAGGAAGTAGGCTATTACAGGAGACCCTTTATTTTAGGTTTTGCATTAGGTTCAGAGGCCTCAGTGAGGTTCTTTTCTGATTGAGTTGTTAGCTGGTAACATCTTCTCAAAATAGTTCATAGAGAGAAGGATCTTAGAGTGAAATCCTACTTGTGCAAATGCTTCAGAGACCAACTTGAACTATTTTCTCCCAAGAAAACCTTGGTTCTTCCAGTGGAGGCCAAGGGCTTAGGCCCTAGAAGTTGATGTTTTATTTGGGAGAAAACATAGGTCCAACTCTCAGACTTTCACAACAGAAAGTTACTCTCTCTTGGCTTCTTTGTTTTGTCTTCATTTTTCAGGAAGGGAAGGGTGTTTCCAAGAGGTGACTAAGTAGCAAAATGACCACCAGTAGCTCCTGGTTTGTATCCTATCAGCTTAGTGATGCCAGTGAAAGAGACCTCTTTTCTGCAAGATCCTCTAACAGTTTTGGACTTGTGTCTCATTGGTCCAGGCTAGGTCATGCATCTTTGGCATGGGTGGTGTGATAAATGTAGACACACACACACAAGCATGCACATGTACATACACATATACATACACAAGCTAAACCACAAGATTGCTCCCTGGTTAAAGAAAGGGCTCATGATTCAAGCTGAGCTGACTAGTCTCTTTCCTGAGAATTTAAATCATTTTGTGGAGACAGAGCAGAAATGTAGAAAATGATTAAGGAGGATCCATCCTTGGTAATGGTATCCTAAGAGCGCTGAGGAATTGATGCTTTTGAATTGTGTTGCTGGAGAAGACTCTTGAGAGTCCCTTGGACAGCAAGGAGATCAAACCAGTCAGTCCTAAAGGAAAATCACTCCTGAATATTTACTGGAAGGACTGATGCTAAAGCTTCAATACTTTGGCCACCTAATGTGAAGAGCCGACTCATTGGAAAAGACCCTGATGCTGGGAAATATTGAGGGCAGGAGGAGAAGGGGGTGACAGAGGATGAGTTGGTTGGATGGCATCACCAACTCAGTGGGACATGAGTTTGAGCAAACTCCAGGAGATAGTGAAGGACAGAGAAACCTGGCATGCTGCAGTCCACGGGGTTGCAGAGTTAGACACGACTTAGCCACTGAATAGCAGCAAAGATGTCTATTGGCTTCTGTTTCCTCTAATAACCAAAGGGCTACTCGGTGGCAGCTTTCTAGTGGTCCCTGGATAATTACCTTAGCATTCTCAAACTCAAGACAGTTGGTAGCCTTCTTCTACAACAAAATTATTTTAAAAATCAAGCTGTAGTATTTAAGGGCTTCCCTGATATCTCAGTTGGTAAAGAATCTGACTGCAATGCAGGAGACTCTGGTTCGATTCCTGGGTTGGGAAGATCCACTGAAGAAGAAATAAGCTACTCACTCCAGTATTCTTGGGCTTCCCTTGTGGCTCAGCTGGTAAAGAATCCACCTGCAATGCAGAAGACGTGGGTTCAACCCCTAGGTTAGGAAGATCCCCTGGAGAAGGGAAAGGCTACCCATGCCAGTATTCTGGCCTGGAGAATTTCATGGACTGTATAGTCCATGACTTGGACAGGACTGAGTGACTTTCACTTTGTAGTGTTTAAAATAAGAGAGAAAGAGCCTACTAAATTTTGTTTAATGTGCTGACATAAGTTTTTCAAGTCTAATTGTTGTTAGGACTTGGGACCCAGATAGAATGACCAGTATTGTTTTTCAGAGTTGGATTCAGAGCATTTGTATCAAATGCAAACCAATATTTATTGGATTAACAAATTAATTATTAGAACTTGTGAGAAGAAGCTTTAGGTTAATAAATTTCAAACCTTTTCTCCAAAGCATAATTAACCAATAGTTAACATAACATGATAATGGGAGGAAGTATAATTTATTGCAATGTGTATTTCTAGATCTCTGATTTCAAAATTAAGATGAAAGCTAAACGTCTACTCAGTTTGCTAACATTAACATACAAGAAAACCCATTGGAAAGGTTATTACCAAAAAAGGTGTTCCATAGGCAAAAATAGCTCTGAATGGAGGTTGTCATGTCCTCTTTCAGAACAATAGTATGACACAAAATACAAAGTGGAAGTTAAGATAACCTGTTCTTTTCCAAAGGAGATACAAAATTGTTCTGTTCCCATTTCATTAAATAAATTCTTTAGCCCGATGACTTCTTTCTGGTTCGCTTATGCCCCATCAAACATAGACCCTAGAACTGCAATACTAAGTCAGATATACTGTGTTCTGTCATCCGCTGAGTGAGAGGGTTTCATATCCTTCCTGCAGGGGCACTAGTAAAGTTGAGGCCAGTACCATCATCTTTTTTGCAGACTCTTATGGCTTATATTTATAGATCTATTCAAATTGCTTTAGCAGTAGCTTCAATTCTTGTACAAAGTCATGTATATTTATTACTCTGGGTAAAGTGGGACTCCATGTTTTATTTTTAGTGTAGTTTAATACTGTTTGAATGTTTCTTATCAAGGCTAGGCATTATGTTAGAAGCTGGTGATAGTGAGATGTAGATGTCTTTGCATTTTGATGAACAGTCTGGCAGGGAGATTAACAAGTCAAGAGATAAATCTGGTAGAGTGAGATGAAGATGGTAATAATGGTGACGAAGCTTTTAAGTGCCCAGGGTCACAGAGTTGGTAGGTGGCAGAGCCGGGAGTCAAAGCCAGTGCTAAAATCCTAAGACTAAACTTCATTTTCTTAGCTACTGTGAGAGTCCAGCAGACCAGGTGTTAATTCCTGCAGATGGGGGTGTACAGGAGCACAGGAGCATTGGCCCAGCCTGTAAATCCCGGACGGCTTTCCTGGGTGGTCTCCTAAACTAGCCTCTCAGGAGTTAGCCAAGTGAAGGTGGGAGAAGGGCATTCTATGCAGATGAAAGATCCCAAGGAAAGGTATTGATGTGAAAACACATGATGTGTTTAGAGTATCAGGACTGATTTAGTAAATTAGGAAACTAACTTGCAGTGGCTCTGGTTTCTATCCAAAAAAGAGGAGAAACATTCTTACAGGTCAGGGAATTCATTGATGGTTTTAAAACAGGGAGTTATGCTTTTAGATGCCTGTTTTGGAAAGTGCAGTGAGGAAGGTGAGGTAAAATTTGAGGCAAGGAAACCAGCTAGGAGATTCCTGCCATAGCCTAGATATTTGTTGTTGCTGTTATTTCAGTCACGGAGTCAGCCAGCCTAGATGGCACATGCCTAAATAAGTTGTAACACTGATGATGAGGGTGTGGAGGAAGCAATCAAGAGATATTTAAGAGGTAGGATTGATGAGCTTTATAAAGGGGCAATATAATATGGTAGTGTCACAAAGGGCAAGCTAAAAAATCTGGCTCACTTACATACTGGTTATGTGACCTTGGGCAAGTTGCTTAACTTCTCAGAGCTTCGGTCTTCTCATCTGTCAAATGGTGGTAATAGCAGAACCCACCTCATGGGATTGTTACCAAGATTAAATGTTAGCATGTGTGCATGTGTGCATATGTGTGTAATATTATTCAACCATAAAAAGAGGGAAACTTTGGCATTTGTGGCAACATGGATGGCCCTTGAAGGCGTTACGCTAATTGCAATGTCAGAAAAACAAATACTGATCTCACTTGCATGTGAAATCTAAACAACAATAATAACAAAACAAACAAAATAAACTCATGATTACAGAGAACAGATTGGTGATTGCCAGAGGTGGGGACAAGGTAAAAAAATGGGGTGGGGAATGGGCAAAATGGGTGAAGGAAGTTAAAAGTATGAACTTAAGCTATAAAGTAAACATGGGTATGTAATGTACACCATGGGAGCTATAGTTAATAATACTGTATTTTATATTTAAAAGTTGCTAAGATAGTAGATTTTAAAAGATTTTCATTATAAGAAAAAATGTGTAACTACCTATGGTGATGAATGGGGCTTCTCTGGTAGTTCAGCCTGTAAAGAATCCACCTGCAATGCAGGAGACCCTGGTTCGATTCCTGGGTTGGGAAGATCCCCTGGAGAAGGGATAGGCTACCCACTCCTGCATTCTTGGGCTTCCCCGGTGGCTCAGATGGTAAAGAATCTGCCTTCAATGCGGGAGACCTGAGTTCAATCCATGGGTTGGGAAGATCCCCTGGAGGAGGGCATGACAACCCACTCCAGTATCTTGCCTGGAGAATCCCCATGGACAGAGGAGCCTGGTGGGCTACAGTCTATGGGATCACAGTCAGACATGACTGAATGACTAACCACATTGTGGTGATGAATGTTAACTACACAATTAGGTGATCATTTCACAATATACATAAACATTAAATTATCATGTTGTACACCTAAAACTCATATGTCAATCATATCTAAAATTTTAAACATGTTAATGTGTGAAAATATTTAGAACAGTGTCTGCAATGTCTTGTTTCTGAATGGATGTGAATTATAAGGAAGCACTTATAGATGATTTGGTGGATGGTGGTACCACCAGTTAAGATAGAAAATGTTGAAGGAGGGGCTGGCTTCAAAGAAAAAATTTTCATTTTGACTCATACATTTATTGAGCTTGATGTGTTTGAATTGCATTCTCAGGTAAAGGTGTTTAGTAGTCACTTACTTATACTAGTCTGGATCTCAGAAGAGACTTTTGAGAAGCTGATATAAATCTGGGAGTTGCCAGTATTTCTATGTGGATGCTATTGGAAACAACATATTAATTAGATTGTTCACAGAAGAATTCAAATAAGAAGGGAGGATAATGAAGAGCTGGACCTTGGCAATATGAGTTGATGGAGGGACTGAAGTAGAACCAGGAAAGATTGATGTCTTTCCTGTGAATAACTGAAGATATCTGAGGACTATTAGATTGCTTATATAACACCCTCTGGAGGAGATGAATGTAAGGGTGAACAACGGGCATTCTTTTGGATCTCTGAGCATAAGTGGCTGATAAGAGAGGAAGTTTCCATTACTAGGAACATTCTACTGAAACAAAGTGAGCAACAATTTCACTTTTCAGCTACCCATGATTCAGCTTCACTTTCCATTTTTCATGCTCTGTCTCACTGCTTTTCTTTCTGCTAGACAGTCCCTAATTTCACCAAGCCCTTTTTTTGCATGGCAACTAGAATGAACATAGCTATTTAGCTATGAATGAACCACAGCTTTATGTAAAGAAACATGTTTTCTGAGGCTTCCCTGGTGGCTCAGCAGTAAAGAATCTGCCTGTAATCCAGGAGAAACAGGAGAATCGATCCAGGAGAAACAGGCTCGATCCCTGGGTCAGGATGATCCCCTGGAGAAGGAGATGGCAGTATTCCTCCAGTATTCCTGCCTGGGAAATCCCGTGGTCAGAGGAGCCTGGCGGGCTACAGCCCTTGGGGTCTCAAGAGTTGGACATGACTTAGTGACTCAACCACCATCACCAAAACTAAAGACTGTTGACTTCATCTACTTCAAAAGTACATTGTTCTGATTTTGTAAGAATCTTACTTTATGCTATGACTCTTGGTTCCTTTACTAGGTTGTAAAAAAGCTCTCAACTCCTTATTTTATATACCCTTTGCAGCCATGGATAGAAAACAAAAGCAGTCAACTTTTCCTCCACTTCCTCTGAGGAATTCTTCCCTATTCTAAATTTCTCGTCTCTCACAGAGCTTTCCTCCATGGTTTAGGGTTGTACACATTCCTACTTGTTCACACAGAGCAACATCCAGTGCATCTCATTTGTATTTTATATGACACATGGATAGAACAATAAATATATAAATGAACAAATGAAAGCAGTTTGATCATGCCCTCAATGATGCAGTTTATACATACAACATATTAAGGCATGGCATGAGACATGTTCCTATTAGCACACAATTTCTTTTTGTATAGAATAGGAGTTCATCATTTTATTTATATCCCTAAATTGAATCTTTTTAACTTCAAGAGTGCTTGAATTAGTTTCCATTGATTAATGCTGTAGAAGCTATGTGTCATCTTAGTGAAATGAGCATTTTAATACAAGGTAAATGTTGTCTATGAGCATAAACTGCTATTATTCTTCTTTGGGTTTTATTTTTGAGGCAAGAATAAACCACAAAACAAAACAAAAAAATACCTGGGGGGAAAAATGTAGCACCAGTTTCAGAAACAGGATTTCTTTCACAATATAAAAGCATTTTCCTTTGTGAAAATCACCGAATCTGGTTAGTTTTCTACAGATTATGTGTGCTTTCAACCTGTGATGTAAACCTTGAAATCTGAGATTAGCAGGTACTCCTTCCTATTTACCATCACTGAGCAAACTAATTCGAACACTGCTTGGCATCTTTGAGAGAACTGTGTGCATATTTACACTATAATTATTAAGGATTTGATTCCTGTGGTTTAGTGTAATTATGGGTTCATGTTTCTCCACAAGGTAAAGAAGTTAGCCTTTAACAAAAGAGTAAGGGCTAAGCTATATTAAAAGTGCCTTTAATTTGTAAAATGTTGAAGCTGTCCTTAATTTCATGGACATGATGAAAAATCTGGTATATCAGGTATCTAATTTTTATTTTACTTCTTCTTAAAAGCTTGTTTCTACTTAAATATGCTGTTTATTGCTTAGCAACCATGGTAGTACCACCATGTTTCTCCTATAACTGAATAATAGGCCATGCAGTAAGTAAATGTTTCATTGTATCCTACAGTCAGGAGCTGATCAAGATACTAAAATGCTGTGAAAGGCAGGCAAGCAAAGGACTTTGGCTGCAGTAACAGCATTTGAAGGCACCATCGATTCAAATATGAGCTCAATCATACCAGTCAAGTCTCATTAGTAATTGTGGTCTGGTCTCTCATCCAGGTTTCATTTCCAAGTGCATTATTATTAACTGTGAAGTATTTCATTTTAATGTTACCAATTGCTTACTCTTAACTGTAGACAAAAGGTGGTCCTCACTTCAAACATTTCTTTTAGTGTTGTGATTCACCAGTCAGTTTTACTATCTGAAGTCAATTTTCAAAATGATTTTTTCAGGAATATTTCTGTTAAGACTACCCATGTGTATATACCATCCTTCATAAATGGATAAGGGTCTATGTTAGAAGTTCCCTCCACTTTCTCTTAACATTTATTGAAAAACATAGTAATAATTATTAGGGCTTTACAGTAATTTTCAATCCTGTCTTTGTGCATGACTTCCATGGCCAGGTGTCATAAACAGTTGCTGAGGAAAAAGCAAATGTTGTGATGATGTAAGAAGAATATGTTTATCTGTGACTCTGTTTCTGTTTTGTAGATAAGTTCATTTGTACCCTTAAAAAAAAAATTCACATATAAGTGATATCATATGATATTTGTGTTTCTTTGTTTGACTTACTTCACTCAGTAGGACAATCTCTAGAGTAACAGATGTAAAAAGCAAGCTTACAGCTACCGGTGGGTAAGGAGGGGGAGGGATAAACTGGGAGAATGGGGTTGATATATACACACACTATTGCATATAAAATAGATAACTAATAAGGACCTACTGTATAGCACAGGAAACTCTACTTAACACTCTGTAAAGGCCTATATGGGGAAAGAATCTAAAAAGGAGTGGATATATGTACATGTATGGGGCTTCCCAGGTGGTGCTGGCAGTAAAGAACCTACCCACCAATGCAGGAGACCTAGGAGATGTGGGTTCCATCTCTGGGTCAGGAAGATCATGTTGGGGAGGGCATGACAATCCACTCCAGTGTTCTTGCTTGGAGAATCCCCTGGACAGAGAAGCCTAGCAGACTATAGTCCATAGGGTCACAAAGAGTTGGACACAGCTAAAGCGACTTAGCACACACATATGTATGTGTATACTGAAAATATATATGTATATACATTTATGCATGTATATGTATATACATGGAAATGTGTATGTATACTTTGCTGTACACTGAAACTAGCATTGTAAATAGTACATTGTAAATCAGCTAAACTCCAATAAAAGTTTTAAAAAAGAATATCTTTATTAAATTCCTTTATCTAAATAATTTAGCATTAAGAAGACTTTTCAGAGTCTCATTCACTAATGACTGCTCAGTGAGCATCACTGATGAATTGGGCAGTAATTCTGCCCCAGGGTCCAGTCCCATCAGCTGTCACAGGCTAAACAGAATGGAACTGGCTACTCAATAAGGCCAGCAAAGACTCTCAAGGTCCTAACTAGAATGCGGCTATTGATTCAGTTGGTGGCTCATCTTTCTACTGTTCAATATCTTTAACTAGGATTCTAGTCCATTATTTTTAGGTAACATCTCTTTTCTTTGCTTTTTTTCTCTCAGGGCAAGAGACAGCCTGATTCCATTATAGTTTAATATGGCTGTGTTGGGATGATCCTGAAACAATTAGGTGTAAAAGGAAATATTCTAACAGTTTAGGTATGTGCTGGCATTTTCGCTTGTTTGATTCCTTTCTACTCTTCTTCTGATGGTATGACTATGACTGGTTATGATCCCTTTTGTTCCCCATATGATTGGTATGATTATTTTCTTTTTGTTGAGTTGACCATATGATGGAATTCTCTTTCCTTTTGAACTGTGGCTGTTCTTGTGATCTGTAACATAAGTGGATCCTAGAGAAGGATGGAAATTTGAGGTTCACTTAGTCCGAAACTTCACCCCTAAGCAGGAATTTCCTCTGCAAAATATAAAATGTTCCTTGGGTTCTGTTGACTATTTCCAGCATGGTGGTTCCCATTTCTTCAGGGGACAACCAATTTCATGTTTATATATTCTTTCTTTTATGAGTCCAAGTCCTCTCACCATTACCTTCCCCTTTCCCCACTGCATTGTTCCCATTTTGGTGCTTTAACGCTTGCAGATTATATTTATTTCATCTCATGTGACTGCTATTACAGATATTTGAAATTTATTCCATTTAGCCTCCTTTTCAGTTAGGATTCCAGTAATTCTTTCAACCATTCTTTAGTAGGAGAACAAAATTTGTCTCCCCAAAGCATCTCCTTGGCATATGGATTTAAGGCCCAAAAGACTCAGGAAGAAACTTTGACCTTCCTCCTAACTGCCTAAAAGAATTTAGATGGGGCGATTGTTCCTGGAAAAACCTGAGACTATGTCTGTGATCGTGCTAAGAATAAGGGCTAGGTGGAATGGGAGAAACTGCAGGGCCCAGAGGTCAGGGTTCACTCTGTGTCACATTGTCTCTTCAAGGCCCAGCAAATATTTGTTTATCAAACGTTTGCGTTTTCATTTTTATGTTAATTGCCTTCCTCCTCTTTGATATCTCAAACCATTACCCCCAGCATTCTTTTTTGTCCTTAGCTGAAGATGGTATTTAAGTTGAGCATTTCATTTATTATGGTAAGTTACTCAGTTTTCCTGAGTCTTTCTCATGTATACCTTTTATTCAATTTCTGTTTTTCTCCTGTTAATCTGTCTCTTGTCAATTTAATTCTCAGTCCAGTCCAGAAGAATCTGGAAGGTTAGAGGAAAATTTCTTCCTCACTGACAAGTCTTACCTTTATATTTTTCAATATTTAAGGATCTAGTTTATTTTCTAAATGTTCTTGAGGTAGTTCTAAGACTCACTAATCTCTTTCACGTACACTTTTAGGACACTTACTCTAAATCTTAGTTAAGTTCTCATGGACAGTCATTATGTTCTGTCTTTCTTGAAATTCATTTGGGGGTCTAGTACAGATTGTGTCTTTTATGCATATGCTTAAAAAAAACATTTTTAAAGGATTAAAAGAGTATTACTAAAATAGAATTGTCAACTTTCTAAATCAAGGAATTGTCTGAAGCAACTAGTTGTTTTTATGTCTACCCAGATATATCCTCACAATATTTCGTATTCTTAGAGGGATGGAAAGAAACTCAGAAACTTAACTAGCTCAAGCCTGTTGTCCCTGGGGCCTGGCATGAGCCAGAAGCCTTGTTTTCATGGAGGCTGAATCTCTGTATGTTTAACATGTAAGACCCAAAATTCGGGCCTTC
>SNSB01003389.1:0-11416 GCA_012922965.1 Capreolus pygargus | reverse complement strand
CATCTGCAGTGATTTTGTAGCCTGAGAAAATAAAGTCTGTCACTGTTTCCACTGCATTCCCATTTTTTGCCATGAAGTAATGGGACCAGATGCCATGATCTTAGTTTTCTGAATACTGAGTTTTAAGCCAGCTTTTTCACTCTTTTCTTTCATGTTCATCAAGAGGCCCTCTAGTTCTTCTTTGCTTGCTTCTATAAGGGTGGTGTCATCTGCACATCCGAGGTTATTAACATTTCTTCTGGCAATCTTGATTCCAGCTTGTGCTTTCATCCAACCCAGTGTTTCTCATGATGTACCCTGCATATAAGTTAAATAAGCAGGATGACAATATGCAGCCTTGATGTACTCTTTTCCCGATTTGGAACCAGTCTGTTGTTCCATGTCCAGTTCTAACTGTTGCTTCCTGACCTGCATACAGATTTCTCAGTAGGCAGGTCAGATGGTGTGGTAATCCCATCTCTTTAAGAGTTTTCTACAGTTTGTGGTGATCCACACAGTCAAAGGCTTTGGCATAGTTAATAAAACAGAAATAGATGATTTTCTGGAACTCTCACTTTTTTGATAATCGAATGGATGTTGGTAATTTGATCTCTGGTTCCTCTGCCTTTTCTAAAACCATCTTGAACATATGGAATTTCACGGTTCATGTACTGTTGAAGCCTGGTTTGGAGAATTTTGATCATTACTTTGCTAGTGTGTGAGATGAGTGCAATTGTGTGGTAGTTTGACCATTCTTTGGCATTGCCTTTCTTAAGGATTGGAATGAAAACTGACCTTTTCCAGTCCTGTGGCCACTGCTGAGTTTTCCAAATTTTCTGGCATATTGAGTGCAGCACTTTCATAGCATCATCTTTTAGTATTTGAAATAGCTCAACTGGAATTCCATCACCTCCATTAGCTTTGTTCGTCGTGATGCTTTCTAAGGCCCACTGACTTCGCATTCCAGGATATCTGGCTCTAGGTGGGTGGTCACATCATCGTGATTATCTGGGTCATAATTATTTGTATCATAGTTTTTATGTGTTGAACCTAAAAATTAAAAAAGTTTTGTAGGGCTTATAATAAAAATGTGTTTGGTTCTGTCTTCCACTCTTTCCTGTCCTTAATTATGATTTTAAGGGACAATTTTTTAGTCTTTTCCCCTGCTGATTCTGGAATTTATCCCAAACTTACTAAAAAAATACATGTTTTGCATATTTAGATTTTTAGTTTGAGTTTTTACTGTGAAAGGTAAGGACTTGGTTTCTTACCTCCTTGCTGCCACACTTGTGTATTCACCAACCATCTCTCATCCTTCTAATATAGGTATATCACAACTTTTATGAATTAGTGTTGGTGGTTACATTATTGTGACCATGTAAATATTTTTCCTTCCAGTTTTATTGCAATATAATTGATATACAGCACTCTGTAAGTTTAAGGTGTATATTAACTTTGTATTCTTCAGTTTTACCAGATTCTTTGGTGAGCTCTAATAGTTTTTTGGTGGCGTCCTTAGGATTATCTACGTATAGTATGTCAGTTGCAAACAGAGAAAGTTTTACTTCTTCCTTTCCAATTTGTCTTCCTTTTCTTTCTTTTTCTTGTCTGATTACTGTGGCCAAGACTTCCAATACTATGTTGAATAAAAGTAGGGAGAGTGGCATCCTTGTCTTGTTCCAGATCTTACAGAAAGTGCTTTCAGCTTTTTGCCATTGAGTATAACGTTATCTGTGAACTTGTCATATGTGGCCTTTATTATGTTAAGTTATGGTCCCTCTATACCCTCTTTGTTGAGAGTTGTTATCATGAATGGATGTTGAATTTTTTCAAAAGCTTTTTCTGCATCTAGTCAGGTGATCAAATGATTCTTATTCTTCAGTTTGTTAATGTGTATCTCTTTGATATGTGGATGGTGAACAATCCTTGCACCCCTGGGTTCTTTCCCACTTGATTATAGTGTATGAGTCCCTTCATGTATTGTTGAATTCAGTTTGCTAATATTTTCTTGAGAATTTTTGCATCTGTGTTTATTGGTGACACTTACCTGTAGTTTTCCTTTTTTTGGTGTCTTTGGTATTGGGGTGATGTTGGCCTTGTAGAATGAGTTCAGAAGCTTGCCTTTATCTTCATTTTTTGGGATATTTTGAGAGGAATAGGTGCTAACTCTTATTTAGACATTTGGTAGAATTCACCTCTGAAGCTGTCTGGTCCTAGACTTCTGTTTGTTTGGAGTTTATTTTTTTATTACTGATTTAATTTCATTACTGGTAATTGGCCTGTTCATATAGTTCCTATTCTTTCTTGATTCAGTCTTAGAAGATTGTATGTTCCTGGCAGTTTGTCTATTTTTTTCTCTAGGTTGTACATTTTATTGGCTATGTCTATTTGTGTACCCACAGTAGTAGCCCTGCGAAGGACTGTGCAGCCCACGTGGAGGACAGCCCTAGAGCATATAGCTCTGGTGATGAGAAGGAGGTGCTCTGCTGGGCCCCATAGGATGTTTCCTGTATAAACCACTTCTCTGAGATTAGGAAATGTAACCAGCCTACCAAATGCACAGAAATAAAAACCAAAAATTAGGCAAAGGAGGTGACAGAAAAATATCAAGGAACAAAATAAAACCCCCAAAAGAGAACTATGAAATAAAGATAAACAATTTGTCTGATAAAGAGTTTAAGGTCATGATCATAAAGATGCTCAAAGAACTCAGGAGAAGAGTAAATGAACAGAATGAGAAGGTAGAAGTTTTTAACAAAGAGTTAGAAAATATGAGGAAGATTCAGAGGTGAAGAATCCAAGTTGGAGAATCTTCCTTATATAGAAAATATAAGGAAGAAGCAAAGTTGAAGAATCTGAGTTCACAATTCTGAAATTAAAAAATGCACTAGAAGGATCAGCAGTAGATTAGATGGCACAGAGGAATGGATTAGCAAACTGGAAGACAGATTAGTGGAAATGACTCAGGTTGAACAGAATAAAGAATGAAGTAATTGTAAAATATGAGGGCAGTTTAAGAGATCTCTTAGATAACATTCACATTACAAGGATCCCAGAGGGAGAAGAGAGAGAAAGGGATAGAGAACATATTTGGAGGCATAGTAGTTAAAAACTTCCTTAACCTGGGAAAGGAAACAGGCATCAAGGTCCGGGAATCACAGAGTCCCAAATAGGATCAATCAGAAGATGACCATCACTTCAGTTCTGTTCAGTCGCTCAGTCGTGTCCAACTCTTTGCGACCCCATGGACTGCAGCACACCAGGCCTACCTGTCCATCACCAACTCTCAGAGTTTACTTAAACTCATGTCCATTGAGCCAGTGATGCCATCCAGTCATCTCATCCTCTGTCATCCCCTTCTTCTCCTGCCCTCAATCTTTCCCAGCATCAGGGTCTTTTCAAATGAGTCAGTTGAAGCAAGACACATTGTAATTAAAATGACAAAAATTAAAGACAAAGAGAGAATATTAAAAGCAGCCCAGGAAAAGCAACAAAGTTATATACAAGGAAATTTTCATGAGGATGCTAGATGACTTTTCAGCAAAAAATGCAGGCCAGGAGGGAGTGGCACAATATACTTAAAGTGATGAAAGAGGAAAGCCTATAACCAAGAGTATTCTCCCTGGCAAGACCTTTGTTCACATTTGATGGAGAGATCAAGAAGTTTTACCGAGAAGCAAAAGCCAAAAGAGTTCAGAACCATAAAAGCAGGCTTTGTAAGAAATGTTCAAACAACAACTCTCAGAGAAAAAGAAAAGGCCACAACTAGAACATGAGAATTATGAGACAAAAAATAACGGCCTACTTGGAGCTTCTTTTCAGATTCAGAAATCATTTTAGAATTTTAAAAACTCTACAGGATGAAAGGGTCAGATTTTAACTTATGGTTAAAAAAAAAAAAAAAAAGGGAGGAAAGGGTGGTGACTGGGTCAGTAGAGATGGAGGTGTTTCATGTGCATGCAAATATTGTAATTGATTTCCTTGATAGGATGGAATTATGAGACATCTGGAAATTTATACCAAAGAAGAAAATATGTGATAGAAAAGATACAGTTACAGAGAACAATAAATGTAGTTTTAGGGTATGCTGCATCTTATCAGGAAGTGATGCTGCAGCTAAAGTGAAGCAGTTACAATGGCAGTACTTGCTTAAGGTGACCCTGTTTAAAAGTCATGTAAAGAACATGCTGGCACTCATGCTGTGTAAATAAAATGTCCCCTTCAACATCATAATATTCACAGGTAGAGGAAGTTTTCTCTTTTTTTTTCAAATGGCCTTCACTGTTGTAAACTTTTCTGCTTCCCACCCACCCCATTTCATTTTCAGTTGGCTTTGACATTTGGGCTGTCAGGGGCAGCTCTGGGTAGCCGTCAAGCAGACAACCACCTTCAATGATAACCAAGTCTAAATAGAGACAGAAACAAACCTTTCAATATCCCAATGGATTAATGCTTCTTGGAGATGGTTTCCTTCAATAATTGATTACTTGCTGTGGTTTGACTGTGTGTGTTGGGAACCGTATGTCTGTTGCCATAATAAACTAATTGAGCAATTCAGTTGACATGACTCCTGGTTCCTGCAGTGTGGTGAACTTCAGGCGTGACTGCCAAGCAGGACTGTGCTCTTAAACAATATGTCTGGGAGACTTGAGACTTTTCCAGTTCCCTTCACCTGTGACCCACTTTATAGATTTTAGACTTGTGTGAATGTGATCCCAGAAGGGGCAGCTCACTTCAGTACCCTGTCCTGTAGGCAAAGGGAGTAGACCATCCATTACCATCTCCTTCTCTTTCTTAGGTTAATGACTACATTAAATATTAAACGAGTTTCCGTCTCCAGAGTGCCCCTGTAAGTGATTTTACATTAGCTCATCCACTTTTGGCAGTGTCCTTTCTTTGATTTCTGATAAAGCATGTTGCTCTGTGTAACATAACTCAGAGGAAATCATGATTGATTTGACAACTGTTAATGTGATGCTTAATATTAACCTTCATTTTTAGATATGGGGGAGGTTGGTGAAGGAGGAGGAGAGGGAGAAGAAAGAGGAATCAGAGAGAAATGTGTCTTAGGCTTCTTTTAAGGTGACGGGGATGAAGGATTCATTAACATAACACAAAAAGTTAACACGTTTCCTCTCCTTTTTCTTCTCTGAGACATCTCAGAATCTCTGATGGCTCAGATACTAATTCTAACTCCTCCCTATCGGGGCTTTGAGGACTGTACCAAGAGGGTAAAGATCATCTGGGGATACAGATATCTTGGGAATAAAATCTGTGGGATTTGCTGCAGCTTTTCAGAAAGGGATAGGGTTTGACCTTCGGCTACCTTCAATTTAACATTGAATGGGAAGGGATGCTATGGTGGAAGCTGTGAGGAAAGTAGAATTAAGACATAATCTCCACTCACTGAGATTAGTATCACAGTAGACAGACAGGCCAGACCCCTGGAAATTAGAGAGCGGAGGCGGGAGCATCAGGGAAGGTGGTTACCTGCAGGACTTCAGCTGGGAGAGCGTGAGGCCTCTGTCAGCAGCTGTTTTCTAAAGCTTCAGCCGGTAAACAAAGGCATCTCTGAGGCTTTTCCTTCTCAAGCAGAGCTTATTCTTAAAAAAGTCAGCCTCTTTTTAACCTGCAGTAGAGTACAGTTGCCTGGGCCTCTTTTGCCTGTTCTTTTGTGAAGGGAACTAGATTTATATATATTTTCATTTCTTTTCAGTAGATAGAGAAGTGGAAAGTGAAAAAAAAAAAAAAATGAAAGTGATAGCTGCTCTGCCGTGTCTGACTCTTTGCAATACTGTATCCCACTGGGCTCCTCTGTCCATGGGATTTCTCAGGCGAGAATCTTGGAGTGGCTTCCCAAGCCCTTCTCCAGGGGATCTGCCTGGGATCTGACCCAGGGATCTAACCCAGGTCTCCGGCATTGCAGGCGGATTCTTTACTGTCTGGGCCACCAGGGAAACCCAGAGAAGTAGAAATCCTTGGGTAATTGCAGAAGTTGGTGTTTTTGGAACTCAGTCCTGCAGTGTGGAGTCCATTCTCACTCCAAGTTGGCAGAAAGAGAGCAGCAGTGATTTGAGTCTATGTGACAGGTTTGTCCTTTGTCATCTCTCCGAGGCACTTTTACACATATTTTAGCAAGATTAGAAGGAGGGAACACGGGGCTCATAACATTGCATGTCTCACTTTTATTTATTAGGGCTTGCGTATTGAATGAACTAGGCCTTGATGAAAACTTTTATTGGGTTTGTATAAAATTTGCTCCCTAAAGAGCCAATATATAAACATGTTATTTAAGTGCTGGAGATATGAAATTGAGTAAAGTTTTACAACGGGAAGAGAGCTTTTAACTAGATCAACTTCTTCATTTGGCCCATGAGGTCTTAAATGAGAAAGTGGTCCTCTAAGGCCTCACAGCTGGTGATATACAAAATAGGGAGACCCAGCCACAGAGCCCATGTATGCAAAACCATGCTGAGATAAAAAAAAAAACAAAACGGACACAACAGGGAAGAGAAATATGATTGGGAGTAGGCTAACCAGTTCTTCTCTTGTAAAAGAAAATGTTACAAATATTCTAGTAGAAGTATATGATGATTACCTTTTTAAAAAACAGTATATTATGAAAAATTTATCATTTACTGCACAAGAGGGCTGGTACAATCAAGTAGTAAGATTTTTTTTTTTTTAAATGATTTAACAGAAAGTTCCCTATCTGAAAATCCATTTTTTGATTCACATTGCTCTTTTGTCTTCTCAGTATGTGTATCGACAAAACAAAGATATTAGTGAGATTCAAGTTTATGCACATCGACCAATATGAATTGTACATGGCAACTGACAGCCTTGGGCAAGATCTCTGCTGTGTGATCACTGGCAGTAGTTTCAGATTCCAAATGGTCTCTGTGACCTGCAGTAACTCAGACACATCTAGCAGCTTGGAAGTGTGGGGTTTTGTATCATTAGATCAGAGGTTCTCAAGTGATTGCTGACACTTTGGGCCTGAGAATTCTTTTCTGGTGCATTGTAGGATATTTAGCAGCATGCATCCCTGACCTCTAAACACTAGACGCCAGTAGCTTGCCACAGCCCACTGTAACAACCATGTCTCTAGACATTGTTCCCTGCAGAAGGACAAGAGGCAGATTATCCCCCAATGGAGAGCCAGGAGCTGCTGCATTATATGATGCTGCAGTCACTTCAGAATCAACCCATGTGGCCAGTTTGTTCCAGACCACAGAAGCTTGCCTTTGTTCCTTAAGCAGGAGCAAATAGCACAGTGAGTAGGTGTGTGTATCTGGGTGTGTGAAGGAAGGCAAGCTAAGCAGGTCCTTGGTAAACCAGTCAAATGAAAGACAGGAAAGAGACTACTGGATCAATCAGGGTCTAGCTAGGAAAACAGAAACCACAGGGGAATAAATTTTTGTTTACACCAGTGATGTGTTGAGCTGAGAGTTATTTTTGGAATTGTAAGGAAATCCAGAAATGAGCAATGACAGCCATTACCCTAGGCTGGAGAGACAGAGGTCCTTAGGGATCAAGTCATCCCAAGAGAGGCGGGGACCAGGATGGGCCTCTCTGGTGGGAACTGAAACTGTAATGGAGATGTGAAGCTGCCCTAGGCAGAGGGAAGAGGCGGAATACCCTGTTTTCCCTCACCCTCCAACCTGTTGCCACACCCTTCCCACTGCAAGAGTTAGTTTTCCACTTGCCATATCCATGGTATATAGAGTACAGTGGGATACTTGGAAATGAACCTAAGAGCAAGCAGGCTCAGGACTGGCACAGATGACTATGTTCAAAAGCAGCAAATAGCATATTCTCTTTCCTGGAGAATTGGAACTGGAGGCATGAACTTATCTTGCTTAATGTCCAAAACAAGACGCACTGTCTGCTTCTTCAGTGACTTCACTTTGCAGCCCCCCAAAGCTAATGAGGTACAAATACAAGTGCCAGGTAGGTGAGGGTATCTGTTTTGGGGTAATACCCAAAGAATTTTATACTGATACTTTTTTGCAATTAAAAAAACCCCTACCATAGTGAATAACTTACTTTTATGGAGTATTTATCATACATAATTTAATTTAACTTTCTGAAAAATTTTATGATATAGGCAATATTATTATTCCTTTTCTAACAACAAGAAAACCAAAATAGGAAGACCTTTAAGCAAATTGCCCAAGGCCACATAACTTGTAAGCAGAGGAGTGTGCTTTGAATTCAGACCTGTGATACTGCATACCTCGCACTCGTGACTACTATGTAATGCTGCCATATTGTGGGGATATGATGACTAATGATAGCTAAAATTTATGAAGAATTATTGGATGTCTGGCTGTGTTTTAAGTGTTCTTCTACTTAACTATTATTAACTCTTTGAAATCCCACAATAGATCACTTTACAGATGAGGCTTTCTCAGGCTCAGAGAGGTGAGGTAACTGGTTGAAGATCACAGAGCTACTCAGGGATAGAGCTAGGTTCTGAACCTAAGCAATTTTGGTTTAGACTGTGCTTGTAACCACTAAAGTGATTAAAGGTACCATGTGTATGTGATTATTTTATTCATTATTCATTTCAACCAGTTCTGTTCTATGCTGGGCACTTTCTTAAGCCTTGAAGCTGCAAAGATGAATATGATATCAGTGAGGAACTTATCATTTAGTGGAACTTATCATTTAGTGGAATGCTCACAAACATGTAAACAAGTGATGATGATTTCATGTGACAGATATTGTAAGAGAAATTCATCCCAGGAGATATGGAGGGATAGAGGAAGATTGGGAATTTTCTGTATGTAGGATGGAAAATTGAAAGTAGAAAATAAAGGAGCTTTTCATAAGAGAGCTAACTCATAAGATGTGTGTATTTGTGTTGCAGAAGTTAGCTAGTTGTGCAAAGGCAGTGACAGGAAAGGAAGTGGAATTGAAGGAATATTCCTTTGGCTAAGGCCTGGATCAAGGAGGGTAGGGCAAGGAGGTCAGAAAAGAAGACAGGCTCCAAATTCTTCAAGGTCTCATATGATCCAGTAAGAAGCTGGGAAGCTTTCCTTTTGCCATGCCTTTAAAATTCCTTAGAGTGTTTGATGCATTTATTTTTTCCATCTTCTACCAGTTATAAAATTATATTCTCTGGTGCCTTTGAGTGCACTATATGTTGTTGGTGAGAACTAATGAAAATTTTCTCTTTGTGAGTGATGCATATTATAGCTGCTTTGTGAGTGACACATGCTAAAACTCAGAGCTTGAGCCAACAGGCACTTAGGAGGCTCTAGTGACCCAGATTTGGAACAGGCCTTGACCTGAGGTTGTAAAAGCCCTTATGGAGAGATTGCTGTGAGGGAGCTGCTGAAATGTCACTCCAGCCTCACGTCATTGCTGTCCAGCTATTCTCCAAATGGCTTTCTTTGGTAGTTAACTTCACACTGAGTTCAGACCCAACAGACAAAGTGGAAACCTGTGATTTATGATTGAAATGCATCATTGGAACTTTAGCCTGATGTCACAGCTTCCATTCTTAGAATATGCATAACATAGATAATTAAATCCCCCGTCATGAATGCCATGCTTGGCTCAATATTTAAGGAGGAGTTTCCCTCGGCAGTTTGACCTCTACCTTGTCCGCTGGGCTTGTGTTTTGACTTCTCCTGTTTCTGAAGCTCTGTCAGAACGTGAATCAATGGGAGAGTTGGGGAAGGTGAATTTAAGGTGATTCAGTATGATGCCATTGGCTCACTTTTGACAAGTTGAACAATCTAATGAGCACTGTTACTTCTCTCCCAAGATGTAGTTCTTTTGTCCCTTGGATATTGATAATAACATGGAGAATTAGAAGGACATGTAACTTTTTGAAACTTAGAATGAAAATAACAACAGAAGAATGTGCATTTGAATGTCAGTTTTCCTGCTTTTTTGTTTATACGACCATGGGGAAATCACTTATCTGTAAGTTTTAGTTTTCTCATCTATAAAATAATTCCTGTTTTATGTCATTGGTGTGAGGAATATGAATTTAACACATATGACAGTGATTTGTGAACTGTGAAATACTGTATAACTTAACACATTAGTGTTAACAAATTGACAGGCTCTATAGCCTGTTAGCTCCAAGTATTTTCATAACATTTGAGATCTTAGTATGAACACTGGGTAGTACTACATGTACCTTTTAGAAGGTTCTTTTTCATAAGAAAATATTTTGAAGAGCCTACCCTTTGTTCCTCAGTTTGTAACCATGGTCCAGAGTTGGCCAGTTTTAGAATAAATCTTGCTATTGAACCACAATAATCTCATCCTGACTGACATATGACACGGGAGTGCCTGGACCCCTCTGGCTTGAGTCTGCATCTGAAGAAGGGGAGTAATAATACCAACAACAGAGGGCAGTTTTTAAGATGAAATGAGTTAATCCTTGCAAAATACTTAGCATAACATGTGAAACAGTATTTTCAATAACTGTTAACACCCGTTTTTATTGTCATTATTATGATACCCACAATCTGCAGTCCTCCACGAGGACTGCTGAATTTCCTTCTGGGCACAGTGGAGAACCACTGTGGGATTTTTAAGCTACTTTTGAGAAATTAGTCCATGTCTTGAAAATCACTCTCATTTTGCAAAACTCAAGGTAATGCCCTGGCACCACGTATCAAATAGCTTCTAGTCCCTGTTTTCTACAGAGAATAACATGACTTTGTGAATCTGATATAAAAGGCAATTTCAACCAAAATAATTCATTTATTAAATAATGACTGGTAGCTGATAATTTAGTGAATCCTATAGGTAACTTTTAGAACCTGTTTATAAATTTTTTGGACCAATAACCCTCTGCTAACTTATTTGATCATGTTTAGCTTTTTATTGTACAATTGATCCATATTAAATACAGAAAAATTAGAAAAGAAAACTAGCAAAGAGAAAGAAATATAAAAATTTCCTATTGCCTCATTAGCCAAAGATGATCATTATTAATATTTTGGCATATACTTTTTTGGTTAAAATTTCCAAAATTATACTTAATTGAATTAGGCATATGTCTTTAGCACTGAACTCTGACAAGATAAAAGGCCTGTCATGAGAACTTTACTTAAAATTCAAAAGAAATAAAATTTAAAAATCCTAACCCAACCCAGAATCCCATTTGTGGTTCAGTTTAAATATATAATTCAGATGAAAAATACAGGAAATCTTTTGTGGACTGCATTCCCAAATTGCAATACCAAACTTTTCTATATATTTTACCTTCTTTGCAGCATAAGCAATAAATCACAAATTGTCACCTCTGTATGTAGTACTTTGTGGCTAAATCATCCTGAAATATCCAAAAGAAGAGCCATTCACAGAATGATTTAAAAGAGGAGAGTATATCTGAGTCAAATAGATTACATAAAATGATTCACAGAACATGTCTTTTGTGAATTCTTGAATGACACTCTGAATATAT
>SNSB01003387.1:2702333-2718736 GCA_012922965.1 Capreolus pygargus | reverse complement strand
ACGTGGGATGGCTATGGAGCCAGTGCAGGGGAAATGGGCTTCATCTCCAGTTGATTTGGGGTGCACCGAACTATTTTGCGTTCCTGAGTTGACATCAGTGTTCTTGTCGTCTTGTGACTGTGTTTTGGGGGACTTTCTGGAGTTCCATCAAGCGAATCAAGGCTCCTTATGTGTTTGATTGGGAACACGGAATTGCACTGCATGCAGTGCCGGGGAATCGGGCCTCACCTCGCGGTGAGTGGGAAGTCTCATGGGTTTTCTCGAGTTGCGGCAGGAACCTGGGGTATATTCTCTAGTTATGGCATTGATATCCATTAGAAACTCAAGTTTGTTCAGCGAAGTCAGGACTCCTGTCTAGCTACGATGGACACCTCAGGAATCTAAACGAGGCTTGGCAGGACAATACGGATGCTTCTGTAGGTGAGGCGGGAGACCAAGCGTCCTTTTCTAGTTGGCACAGTGATATTGACATTCCTATCAAATTTCAAGAAGAGTCAGGCATCGTCACCTTTTGAAGCATTGAACTCCGCATGCCTCTTGAGGTGTCAAGGGATGTGAGGCGCCCTTTCCATATGAGGAGGGGACCTAGGGCTTTCTCTAGTGTTTCCACAGGCAATTCAGACATCCCTTCATCTTGTGAGATGAAAAACGAGCCTGCATTCAAGCCACTGCATGGAAATCCGTCCTTCTTTCGAGTCAGGGCATCTCGGTATCCACTCTGCATGAGGCAGCAAACTCAAGGTCATTCTCACATACCTTTTGCTGAAGGAGGGCTCCTCTTGAGGTGATTGTTGAAAGTTGGCCTACCACTTCAAGAGAATCCTGGGAATCAGCTCTCTTCTCCAGACGATATGGTGTGCAGGGAGCTTTGCTCAATTCCTGTGCTGAAATTGGTGTTCCTATAGACTTGAGACGGGTCTCTCAGGGAATGTCTGGCGTTGCCTAAAGGAAGTCAAGCCACTTGTCCTGTATGATGGGGAATGGGGGATTCCTCTGGAGCCAATGCAGGGGAATCAGGCATCATCTCGAGGTGATTTGGGCTACACCGATCTATTTCGCATTCCTGCAGTGACATCTTTGTCCTTCTTGAGTTGTACGGGTGTTCTTGGGGTCTCTCTGGTGTTCCTTCAAGCAAATCAAGGCTCCTTACGTGTTTGAGTGGGAACATGGAATTGCTCTGCATGAAATGAAGGGGAATCGGGCCTCATCTCTTTGCGAGGGGGAAGTCTCATGGTTTTTCTCAAATTGCGGGGGGAACCTGGGCTATATTCTCGAGTTCTGACAGGGATGGCCATTCGTGTTTGTTCAGCGACATCTGGATGCCAGTCTAGTTATGGTGGACACGTCAGAAATCTAAATTAGGCTTGGCAAAACAATACGGATGCGTCTGGAGGTGATACGGTAGACCGAGTGTCACTTTCTAGTTGGCACAGTGATGTGATTACTATCAATTTTTAAGAAGAGTCAGACATCCTCAACTTTTGAAACATTGAACTCAGTGTGCCTCTTGATGTGTCAAAGGGATGTGAGGCCCCCTGTGCAGATGAGGTGGAGACCTATGGTTTTCTCTGAGGTCTCCATAGGGGATTCAGATATCCCTTCATCTTGTGAGATGAAAGACGAGCCTGCATCGAAGCCACTTCAGGGAAATCCGACCTTCTTTTGAGTCAGGGCATCTTTGTATCCACTCCACCTGAGGCAGTAAACTCAAGGTCATTCCCACATACCTATTGCTGAGGGAGGGCTCCTCTTGAGGTGCTTGTGGAAAGTTGGCCTACATCTTCAATAGAATCCTGGGAATCAGCTCACTTCTCGAGATGATATAGTGTGCAGGGAGCTTCCCTCGAGTTCCTGTGCTGAAATTGGTGTTCCTATAGACTTGAGACGGGTGTTTCAGGGAATCTCTGGAGTTGCCTAAAGGAAGTCAAGCTACTTGTCGTGTATGACAGGGAATGGGTGGTTGCCCTGGAGCCAATGTAGGTGATTTGGGCATGATCTCGAGGTGATTTGGGCTTCACCGAACTATTTCACATTCCTGCAGTGACATAATTGTCCTTCTAGATTTGTGCGAGTGTTCTTGGGGACTCTCTGGAATTCTGTCAAGCAAACCATGGCTCCTTATATGTTTTATTGGGAACACGGAATTGCTCTGCATGCAATGCAGGGGAATTGGGCCTCATCTCTCGGCGAGAGGGAAGTCTCATGGTTTTTTTCGAATTGCGGCATGAACCTGGGGCATATTCTCGAGTTACGGCGGGGATGGCCATTCGAAACTCGAGTTTGTTCAGCGAAGTCAGGACTCCTGTCTAGGTGTGACAGACACTTCAGGAATGTATACTAGCCTTGGCAGGACAATACGGACGCTTCTGGAGGTGAGGCAGGAGACCAAGTGTTCCTTTCTAGTTTCCACTGTGATATTGGGATTCCTATCAATTTTCAAGAAGAATAAGGCCTCGTCACCTTTTAAAGCATTGAACTCTGAGGGCCTCACGAGGTGTCAAGGGATGTGAGGCCCCTGTCAAGGTGTGGCGGAGACCTAGATCTTTCTCTAGGGTCTCCACAGGGGATTCACACATCCCTTCAGATTGTAACATGAAAATAATCCTGCATTTAAGACACTGCCTTGAAATCCAGCCTTCTTTCGAGTCAGGGCATCTCGGTATCCACTCCACTTGAGGCAGAAAACTCATGGTCCCTCTCACATACCTATTGCTGAGGGAAGGCTCCTCTTGAGGTGCTTGTGGAAAGTTGGCCTACCTCTTCAATAGAATCCTGATAATCAGCTCTCTTCTCGAGATGATATGGTGTGCAAGGAGCTTTCCTCGAGTTCCTGTGCTGAAATTGGTGTTCCTATAGACTTGAGACGGGTGTCTCAGGGAATCTCTGGGGTTGCCTAAAGGAAGCCAAGCCATATTTCATGTATAATGGGGAACAGGGGATTACTCTGGAGATAATGCAGGGGAATCGGGCATCATTTCAAGTTGAATTGGGCTACACCAAGCTATTTCACATTCCTGCGGTGATGTCAGTGTCCTTCAAGACTTGTGAGGTATTCCTGGGGGACTCTCTGTAGTTCCATCAAGCAAATCAAGGCTCCTAACCTGTTTGATTGGGAACAAGGAATTGCTCTGCACCCAATGCAGGGGAATCGGGCCTCATCTCGCATTGAGGGGAAAGTCTCATGGTTTTTCTCGAGTTACAGCATGAACCTGGGGTATATTCTCGAGTTACGGCGGGGATGGACATTCGAAACTCGAGTTTGTTCAGCAACGTCAGGACTCCTGTCTAGTTATGACGGACACCTCAGGAATCTAAACTAGGCTTGGCAGGACAAGAAGGACGCTTCTGGAGGTGAGGTGGGAGACCGAGTGTCACCTTCTAGTTAGCACAGTGATGTAGGGATTCCTATCAATTTTCAAGAAGAGTCAGGCATCGTCACCTTTTGAAGCATTGAACTCCACGTGCCTCTTGAGGTGTCAGAGGGATGTGAGGACCCCTTTACAGATGAGGCAGAGACCTAGGGCTTTCTGTAGGGTCTCCACAGGGGTTTCAGACACCCATTCATGTTGTGAGATGAAAGTCGAATCTGCATTTTTGCCACTGCAGGGAAATCCGTCCTTCTTTCGAGTCAGGGCATCTCGGGGTCCATTCCACTACATGCAGAAAACACAGGGTACCACTCACATACCTATTGCGGAGAGTAAATTCCTCTTGAGGTGCTTGTGGAAAGTGGCTTACCTCCTCAGTCGAAGACAGGGATTCAGCTCTCATCTCGAGATGATATGGGGTGCACCCAGCTATCCTCGAGTTGCTGTACTGAAATTGATGTTCCTCTAGACTTGAGACGGATGTCAGGGAATATCTAGAGTTTACTAAAGGACGTCAAGCTACTTTTTGTGTATGATGTGGAATGCGGGATGGCTACGGAGCCAATGCCTGGGAAATGGACTTTATCACGAGTTGATTTGGGGTACACTGAGCTATTTTGCCTTCCTGAGGTGAGATCAATGTTCTTCTCGTCTTGTAACAGTGTTCTTGGGGACTCTCTGGAGTTCCATCAAGCAAATCAAGGCTCCTTATGTGTTTGATTGGGAAAACGGAATTGCTCTGCACGCAATGCAGGGAAATTGGGCCTCATCTCACGGCGAGGGGGAAGTCTCATGGGTTTTCTCGAGTTTCGGCAGGAACCTGGGTTATATTCTCAATTTACAGTGGGGATGGCCATTCGAAACTTGAGTCTGTTCAGCGACGTCAGGACTCCTGTCTATTTACGACGGACACCTCAGGAATCTAAACTAGGCTTGGCAGGACAATATGGATTCTTCTGGAGGTGAGGCGGGAGACCAAGCGTCCCTTTCTAGTTGGCAAAGTGATATTGGGATTCCTATCAATTTTCAAGAAGAGTCAGGCATTGTCACCTTGTAAAGCATTGAACTCCGCGTGCCTATCGAGGTGTCAAAAGGATGTGATCCCCCTGTACAGATGAGGCGGAAACCTAGGGCTTTCTCTAGGGTCTTCACAGGGGATTCAGACATCCCTTCATCTTATGAGATGAAAGACTAGCCTGCATTTATGCCACTGCAGGGAAATCCGTCCTTCTTTCGAGTCAGGCCATCTCGGGGTTCACTCCTCTTGAGACAGAAACCACAGGGTCCCTCTCACATACGTATTGCTCACAGAAAACTGCTCTTGAGGTGGTTGTGGAAAGTTGGAATTACCTCTTCAGTCAAAGACAGGGAATCAGCTTTCTTCTCGAGACAATATGGCGTGCACGGAGCTTTCCTCGAGTTGCTGTACTGAAATTGATGTTCCTCTAGACTTGAGACGGGTGTCTCAGGGAATCTCTGGTGTTTCCTAAAGGAAGTGAAGCCACTTTTTGTGTATGATGTGGAAAGTGCAATGCCTATGGAGCCAATGCAGGGGAAATGGGCTTCATTTCGTGTTGATTTGGGGTACACTGAGCTATTTTGCATTCTGAGGTGAAATCAGTGTTCTTCTCGTCTTGTGACAGTGTTCTTGGGGACTCTCTGGTGTTCCATCAAGCAAATCGAGGGTCCTTATGTGTTTGATTGGGAACACGGGATTGCTCTGCATGCCATGCAGGGCAATCGAGCCTCATCTCCCGGGGAGGGGGATGTCTCATGGGATTTCTCGAGTTGCGGCAGGAACCTCGGATATATTCTCAAGGTACAGCGGGGATGGCCATTCAAAACTCCACTTTGTTCAGCGAAGTCAGGACACCTGTCTAGTTATGATGGACACCTCAGGAATCGAAACTGGGTTTGGCAGGATAATACAGACGCTTCCGGAGGTGAGGTGGGAGACCAAGTGTCCCTTTCTAGTTTCCAAAGATATATTGGGATTCCTATCAATTTTCAAGAAGAGTCAGGCCTCGGCACCTTTTGAAGTATTGAACTCCGTGGGACTCTCGAGGTGTCAACGGATGTTAGGCCCCCTGTCCTGACGAGGCGGGGAACTAGGGTTTTCTCAAGGGTCTCCACAGAGGATTAAAGCATCCCTTCATCTTCTGAGATGAAAGATGAGCCTGCATTCAAGCCACTTCAGGGAAATCTGACCTTCCTTCAAGTCAGGGCATCTCGGTATCCACTCCACTTGAGGCAGCAAACTCAGGGTCCCTCTCACATACCGATTGCTGAGGGAAGGTTCCTCTTGAGGTGCTTGTGGAAATTTGGCCTAACTCTTCAATAGAATGCTACAGATCAGCTCTCTTCTGGAGACGATATGGGGTGCATTGAGCTTTCCTCGAGTTCCTGTGCTGAAATTGGTGTTCCTATAGACTTGAGACGGGGTTCTCAGGGAATATCTGGAGAAGGAAGGCAAGCCAATTGTCCTGTATGATGGGGAACGGGGCATTGCTCTGAAGCCAATGCAGGGGAATTGGTCATCATTTCAAGTTGATTTGGGCTACACCGAGCTATTTCACATTCCTGCAGTGACATGAGTGTCCTTCTATACGTGTGAGGGTGTTCTGGGGGACTCTCTAGAGTTCTCTCTAGCAAATCGAGGCTCCTTACGTGTTTTATTAGGAACTCGGAATTGCTCTGCACCGAATGCAGGGGAATTGGGCCTCATCTCTCGGTGATCGGGAAGTCTCATGGGTTTTCTAGAGTTGTGGCAGGAACCTGGGGTATATTCTCGAGTTATGGCGGGGATGACCCTTCGAAACTCGAGTTTGTTCAGTGATGTCAGAACTCCTCTCTAGTTACAATGGCACAGTGATATTGGGATTCCTATCAATTTTCAAGAAGAGTCAGGCATCGTCAACTTTTGAAGCATTGAACTCGGCCCCCCTCTCTAGGTGTCAAGGGATGTGTGGCCCCCTGTCCAGATGAGGAAGGGATATTGGGCTTTCTCTAGTGACTGCACAGAAGATTCAGACATCCCTTTATCTTATGAGATGAAAGACGAGCCTCCTTTCAAGCCACTGCAAGGAAATCCGACCTTCTTTCGAGTCAGGGAATCTCGGTTTCCACTCCACTTGAGGCAGCACACTCAGGGCCCATCTCACATACCTATTGCTGAGGGAAGGCTCCTCTTGAGGTGCTTGTGGAAGGCTGGCCTACCTCTCAATAGAATCCTGGGAATCAGCTCTCTTCTCGAGACAATATGGGGTGCGTAGACCTTTCCTCATGTTCCTGTGCTGAAATTGGTGTTCCTATAGACTTGAGACGTGTGTCTCAGGGAATCTCAGTAGTTGCCTAAAGGAAGTCAAGCCACTTGTCCTGTATAATGGGGAACAGGGAATTGCTCTGGATCCAGTGCAGTGGAATGGGGCATAATCTCGAGTTGATTTGGTGTACACTGAGCTATTTTGCATTCCTGAGTTGACATCAGTGTTCTTCTCGTCTTGTGACAGTGTTCTTGGAAACTCTCTGGTGTTCCATCAAGCAAATCGACTCTCCTTACCTGTTTGATTGGGAATACGGGATTGCTCTGCATGCAATGCAGGGGAATTGAGCCTCATCTCCCAGCGGCTCATGGGATTTCTTGAGTTGCGGCAGGAACCTGAGGTATATTCTCGAGTTACAGCGGGGATGGTCATTCGCAACTCCACTTTGTTCAGCGAAGTCAGGACACCTGTCTAGTTATGACGGACACCTCAGGAATCTAAACTAGGCTTGGCAGGATAATACAGACGCTTCTGGAGGTGAGGTGGCAGACCTAGTGTCCCTTTCTAGTTTCCACAGAGATATTTCTATTCCTATCAATTTTCAAGAAGAGTCAGTCCTTATCATCTTTTGAAGCATTGAACTCCGCGGGCCTGTCGAGGTGTCAAGGGATGTGAGGCCCCCTGTCCATATGAGGCGGGGAACAAGGGTTTTCTCTAGGATCTCCACAGGGGATTCAGACATCCCTTCATCTTGTGAGATGAAAGACGAGCCTGCTTTCAAGCCACTTCAGGGAAATCCGACCTTCTTTCCAGTCAGGGCATCTCGGTATCCACTCCACTTGAAGCAGCAAACTCAGGGTCCCTCTCACATACCTATTGCTGAGGGAAGGCTCCTCTTGAGGTGTTTGTGGAAAGTTGGCCTACCTCTTCAATAGAATCCTGGAATTAGCTCTCTTCTCGAGACGATATGGGGTGAATGGAGCTTTCCTCGAGTTCCTGTGCTGAGATTGGTGTTCCTATAGACTTGAGACGTGTGCCTCAGGGAATCTCGGTAGTTGCCTAAAGGAAGTCAAGCCACTTGTCCTGTATGATGGGGAACAGGGAATTGCTCTGGAGCCAAGTCAGGGGAATCGGCCATAATCTCGATTTGATTTGGGATACACCGAGCTATATCACATCCCTGCGTTGACATCAGTGGCCTTCTAGATGTGTGAGGGTGTACCGGGGGACTCTCTAGAGTTCCGACAAGCAAATCGAGGCTCCTTATGTGTTTGATTCGAAACACGGAATTTCTCTGCACCCAATGCAAGGGAATCGGGCCTCATCTCATGGTGAGGGGGACCTCTCATGGGTTTTCTCGAGTTGCGGCAAGAACCTGGGGTATATTCTCAAGTTGCGGCAGAGATGAACATTCGAAACTCGAGTTTGTTCAGCGACGTCAGGACTCCAGTCTAGTTACAACGGACACCTCAGGAGTCTAAACTAGGCTTGGCAGGACAATACGGACGCTTCTGGAGGTGAGACGGGGGACCAAGCGTGCCTTTCTACTTGGCACAGTGATATTGGGATTCCTCTCAATTTTCAAGAGGATTCAAGCATTGGCACCTTTTGAAGCATTGAACTCGGCCCACCTCTCGAGGTGTCAATGGATGTGAGGCCCCCTGTCCAGATGATCCGGGGACCTAGGGCTTTATCGAGGGACTGCACCAAAGATTAAGACATCCCTTTATCTTGTGAGATGAAAGATGAGCCTGCATTCAAGCCACTGCAAGGAAATCCGACCTTCTTTCGAATCAGGGAATCTCAGTATCTACTCCAATTGAGGCAGCAAACTCAGGGTCCCTCTCACATACCTATTGCTGAGGCAAGGCTCCTCTTGGGGTGCTTGTGGAAAGTTGGCCCACCTCTTCAATAGAATCCTGGGAATCAGCTCTCTTCTCCAGACGATATGGGGTGCATGGAGCTTTGCTCAATTCCTGTGCTGAAATTGGAGTTCCTATAGACTTGAAACGGGTGTCTCAGGGAATCTCTGGACTTGATCAAAGGAAGTCAAGCTGCTTGTCGTGTATGATGGGGAACGGGGGATTGCTCTGAAGCCAGTGCAGGGGAATCGGTCATCATTTTGAGTTGATTTGGGTTGCACCAAGCTATTTCACATTCCTGCACTGACATCAGTGTCCTTCTAGACTTTTGAGGGATTTCTGGGGGACTCTCTGTAGTTCCGTCAAGCAAATCAAGGCTCCTTACCTGTTTGATTGGGAACAAGGAATTACTCTGCACGCAATGCAGGGGAATCGGGCCTCACCTCTCGGGGAGGGGGAAGTCTCTTGGTTTTTCTCGAGTTGTGGTGGGAATCTGGGGTATATTCTCAAGTTACGGCGGGGGTAAACATTAAAAACTTTTGTTTGTACAGTGACATCAGGACTCCTGTCTAGTTACGATGGACACCTCAGGAATCTAAACTAGGCTTGGCAGGACAATACGGACACTTCTGGAGGTGAGGCAGGAGACCGAGGTTCACTTTCTAGTTGGCACAGTGATATTGGGATTCCTATCCATTTTCAAGAAGAGTCAGGCATCGTCAATTTTTCAAGCATTGAATTCCGTGTGCCGCTTGAGGTGTCAAAGGGATGTGAGGCCCCCTGTCCAGATGAGGCGGAGACCTACGGCTTTTTCGACGGTCTCCACAGGGGCTTCAGACATGCCTTCATCTTGTGAGATGAAAGACGAGCCTGAATTTAAGCTGCTGCAGGGAAATCCGGCCTTCTTTTTACTCAGAGCCTCTCGGGGTCCATTGCACTTGAGACAGAAAACACAGGGAACCTCTCACATCCCTATTGCTGAGGGAAAACTTCTCTTGAGGTGCTTGTGGAAAGTTGGCTGACCTCTTCAGTCAAAGACAGGGAATCAGCTCTCATCTTGGGACGATATGGGGTGCATGGAGCTTTCCACAAGTTGCTGTACTGAAGCTGATGCTCCTGTAGACTTGATACTGGAGTCTCAGGGAATCTCTGGAGCTTCCTAAAGAAGTCAAGCCACTTATTGTTTATGATGTGGAACACGGGATGGCTATGGAGCCAATGCAGGGGAAATGGGCTTCATCTCTCGTTGATTTGGGGTACACTGAGCTATTTTGTGTTCCTGAGGTGACATCAGAGTTCTTCTTGTCTGGTGACTGTGTTCTTGGGAACTTTATGGAAATCCATCAAGCAAATCGAGGCTCCTTGATTGTTTGATTGGGAATACGGAATTGCTCTGCATGCAATGCAGGGGAATTGGGCCTCATCTCGTGGCAAGGGGGAAGTCTCATGGGTTTTCTCGATTTGCGGCAGGAACCTGGGGTATATTCTCAAGTTACGGCGGGGATGACTATTCGAAACTCGAGTTTCTTCATCAAAGTCAGGACTCTTGTCTAGTTACGTCGGACAACTCAGGAATCTAAACTAGGCTTGGCAGGAAAATACGGACGCTTCTGGAGGTGAGGCGGGAGACCATTGTCCCTTTCTAGTTGGCACAGTGATATTGGGATTCCTATCAATTTTCAAGAAGAGTCAAGCATTTTGAAGAGTCACATTTTGAAGCATTGAACTCCGCATTCCTCTCTAGTGTCAAGGGATCTGAGGCCACTGTCGAGATGACGCGGGGACCTAGGGCTTTCTCTAGGGTCTCCACAGGTGATTCAGACACCCCTTCATCTTGTGAGATGAAAGACGAGCCTACATTCAAGCCACTGCAGGGAAATCCGACCTTCTTTCGAGTCATGGCATCTCGGTATACACTCCACTTGAGGCAGCAAACTCAGGGTCCCTCTCACATACCTATTGCTGAGGGAAGGCTCCTCTTGAGGTGCTTGTGGAAAGTTGGCCTACCTCTTCAATAGACTCTTGGGAATCAGCTCTCTTCTCGAGACGATATGGGGTGCATGGAGCTTTCCTCGTCTTCTTGTGCTGAAATTGGTGTTCCTGTAGACTTGAGAGGGGTGTCTCAGGGAAACTCTGGAGTTGCCTAAAGGAAGTCAAGCCACTTGTCATGTAGATGGGGAACGGGGGATTACTCTGGAGCCAAAGCAGGGGAGTCGAGCGTCCCCTGCTAGTCCCTAGTTGATTTGGGCTACCCATAGCTATTTCACATTCCTGCGGTGACATCAGTGTCCTTCTAAACTTCTGCGGGTGTTCCTGGGGACTCTCTGGAATTCCATCAAGCAAATCAAGGCCCCTTACGTGTCTGATGGGGAACATGGAATTGCTCTGTGCGCAATGCAGGGGAATCGGGCCTCATCTCTCGGCGAAGGGAAAGTCTCATTTTTTTTCTCGAGTTGCGGTGGGAACCTGGGGTATATTCTCGAGTTACGGTGGGGATGGCCATTCAAAACTTGTGTTTGTTCAGCAACACCAGGGCTCCTGTCTAGTTACGACGGACACCTCAGGAATCTAAACTAGGCTTGGCAGGACAATATAGACGCTTCTAGAGGTGAGGTGGGAGACCAAGGGTCATTTTCTAGTTGGCACAGTGATATTGGGCTCCCTATCAATTTTCAAGAAGAGTCCAGCAACATCACCTTTTGAATCATTGAACTCCCCGCGTCTCTTGAGGTGTCAAAGGAATGTGAGGCCCACTATCCAGATGAGGCAGAGGCCTAGGTCTTTCTCTAGGGTCTCCAGAGTGGATTCAGACATCCATTCATCTTGTGAGATGAAAGACGAGCCTGAATTTAAGACACTGCAGGGAAATCCAACCTTCATTCGAGTCAGGGCATCTCGGGGTCCATTCCATTTGAGGCAGAAAACACAAGGTCCCGCTCACATACCTATTCCTGAGGGAAAACTCCTCTTGAGGTGCTTGTTGAAAGTTGGCTTACCTCTTCAGTTGAAGACAGGGAATCAGCTCTCATCTCGAGACAATATGGGGTGCATGGAGCTTTCCTCAAGTTGTTGTACTGAAATTTATGTTCCTCTAGACTTGAGATAGGTGTCTGAGGGAATCTCTAAAGATTCCTAAAGGAAGTCAAGCCACTTGTTGTGTATGATATATAATGCGGCATGGCTATGGAGCAAATGCACGGGAAATGGGCTTCATCTAGAATTGATTTGGGGTACAGCGAGGTATTTTGCATTCCTGCAGTGACATCAGTGTTCTTCTTGTCTTGTGACAGTGTTCTGGGGGACTCTCTGGAATTCCATCAAGCAAGTTGAGGCTCCTTACGTGTTTGGTTGGGAACACGGAATTGCTCTGCACACAAACCAGGGGAATCAGGCCTCATCTTGCGGCGAGGGGTAAGTCTCATGGCTTTTCTCGAGTTGCGGCAAGAACCTGAGGTATATTCTCGAGTTATGGCGGGGATGACCATTCGAAACTCGAGTTTGTTCAGTGAAGTCAGGATCCTGTCTAGTTACAATGGACACCTCAGGAATCTAAACTAGGCTTGGCAGGACAATACAGACGTTTCAGGCAGTGAGGCCGGAAACCAAGAGTCCCTGTCTAGTTGGCACAGTGATATTGGGATTCCTATCAATTTTCAAGAAGAGTCAGGCATTGTCACCTTTTGAAGCACTGAACTCCGTGTGCCTCTCGAGTTTTCAGTGGATGTGAGGCCCACTGTCCAGATTAGGCGGGGACCTAGGACTTTCTCTAGGGTCTCCTCAGGGGTTCAGACATCGCATCATCTTGTGAGATGAAAGACGTGCCTACATTCAAGCCACTGCAAGGAAATGCAACCTTCTTTTGAGTCAGGGCATCTTGGTATCCACTTCACTTGAGGCAGAAAACTCAGGGTCCCTCTCACATACCTATTGCTGAAGGAAGGCTCCTCTTGAGGTGCTTATGGAAAGTTGGCCTACCTCTTCAATAGAATCCTGGGAATCAGCTCTCTTCTCAAGGCAATATGGTGTTCATGGAGCTTTCCTCAAGTTCCTGTGCTGAAATGTGTGTTCCTATATACTTGAGATGGATGTCTCAGGGAATCTCTGGAGTTCCATAAAGGAAGTCAGCCACTTGTGTATGATGGGGAACGGGGGATTGCTCTGGAGCCAATGAAGGGGAATCAGGCGTCATCTCAAGTTGATTTGGGCTACACTGAGCTATTTCACATTCCTTCCATGGCATCAGTGTCCTTTTGGAGTTGTGAGGGTGTTCATGGGGACTCTGTGGAGTTCCGTCAAACAAATCAAGGCTCCTTATGTGTTTGATTGGGAACACGGAATTGCTTTGCACGCAATGCAGGGGAATAGGGACTCATCTCTCCGTGAGGGTGAAGTCTCATGGTTTTTCTCGAGTTGCTGCAGAACCCTGGGGTATATTATCGAGTTACGGCGAGGATGGATATTCAAAACTCGTGTCGGTTCAGTGACATCTGGACTTCTGTCTAGTTACGATGGACATCTCAGGAATCTAAAATAGGCTTGGAAGGAAAATTCGGAAGCTTCTGGACGTGAGGGGGGCGACTGAGGGTCACTTTCTAGTTGGCACAGTGAAATTGGGACACCTGTCAATTTTCAAGAAGAGTCAGGCATCCTCACCTTTTGAAGCATTGAACTCCGCGCGCCTCTCAAGGTGTCAAAGGGATGTGAAGCCCCCTGTACAGATGAAGCGGAGACCTAGAGCTTTCTATATGTTCTCCACAGGGGATTCAGACATCCCTTCATCTTGTGAGATGAAGGACGAGCCTGGATTTAAGCCACTGCAGGGAAATCCGGCCATCTTTCGAGTCAGAGCATCTTGGGGTCCATTCCACTTGAGGCAGAAAAGTCAGGGTCATTCTCACATACCTATTGCTGAAGGAAAACTCCAATTGAGGTGCTTGTGGAAAGTTGGCTTACCTGTTCAGTCGAAGACAGGGAATCAGCTCTCATCTCGAGATGATATGTTGTGAATGGAGCTTTGCTCCATTTGCTGTACTGAATTGACTTCAGACGGGTGTCTCAGGGAATCTCTGGAATTTCCTAAATGACTACAAGCCACTTGGTATGTATGATGTGGAACGCAGGATGGCTAAGGAGCCAGTGCAGTGGAAATGGGCTTCATCTCGAGTTGATTTGGGGTACACCGAGCTCTTTTGCTTTCCTGAGGTGACATCAGTGTTCTCGTCTTGTGACCATGGTGTTGGGGACTCTCTGGAGTTCCATCAAGCAAATCGAGGCTCCTTACGTATTTGATTGGGAACACGGAATTGCTCTGCATGGAAAGCAGGGGAAGCGGGCCTCATCTTGCGGCGAGGGGGAAGTCTCATGGGTTTTCTCGAGTTGTGACAGAAACCTGGAGTATATTCCCAAGTTACATCGGGAATGGCCATTTCAAACTCGAGTTTGTTCAGCGACATCAGGACTCCTATCTAGTTAAAATGGACACCTCAGGAATCTAAACGATGCTTGGCAGGACATTACGGACGCTTCTGGAGGTGAGGCGGGGAACCAACCGTCCCTTTCTAGTTGGCACAGTGATATTGGGATTCCTATCAATTTTCAAGAAGAGTCAGGCATCGTCACCTTTTGAAGCATTGCAATCTGTGGGCCTCTCGAGGTGTCAAGGGTTGTGAGGCCCCCTGTCCAGATCAGGCAGGGACCTAGGGCTTTCTCTAGGGTCTCCACAGGCGATTTAGACAGCCCTTTATCTTGTGAGATGAAAGACGAGCCTGTATTCAAGCCAGTGCAGGGAAATCTGACCTTCTTTCAAGTCAGGGCATCTTGGTATCCACTCCACTTGAGGCAGCAAACTCAGAGACCCTCTTTCACACCTATTGCTGAGGGAAGGTTCCTCATGTGGTGCTTGTGGAATGTTGGCCTACCTCTTCAATAGAATTCTGGGGATCAACTCTCTTCTCGAAATGATATGGGGTGCATGGAGGTTTCATCGATTTCCTGTGCTGAAATTGGTGTTCCTATAGACTTGAGACAGGTGTCTCAGGGAACCTCTGGAGTTGCCTAAAGGAAGTCAGCCAGTTGTCATGTATGATGGGATATGGGGTTTGCTCTGGAGCCAATGCAGGGGAATCGGCATCATCTTGAGTTGATTTGGGCTACACCAAGCTATTTCACCTTCCTGCGGTGACATGAGTGTCCTTCTAGACTTGAGAGGGTGTGTTTGAGTACTCTCTGGAGTTCTGTCAAGCAAATCAAGGCTCCTTATGTGTTTAACTGGGAACACGGAATTGCTCTGCATGCAATGCAGGGGAATCGAGCCTCATCTCTCGGCCAGGGGGAAGTCTCATGGTTTTTCTCGAGTTGCGGTGGGAACCTGAGTTATATTCTCGAGTTACCATGGGGATGGCCATTCAAAACTCGTGTTTCTTCAGCGACGTCAGGACTCCTGTCTAGTTATGATGGACACCTCAGGAATCTAAACTAGGCTTGACAGGACAATACATACGCTTCTGGAGGTGAGGTGGGAGACCGAGGGTCCCTTTCTAGTTGGTAGAGTGATATTAGGATTCCTATCAATTTTCAGGAAGAGTCAAGCATCGTCAACTTTTGAAGCATTGAATTCCGCGCACCTCTCAAAGTGTCAAAGGATGTCAGGTCACCTGTCCAGATGAGGCGGAGACCTAGGGCTTTCTCTAGGGTTTCCACAGGGGATTCAGACATCCCTTCATCTTGTGAGATGAAAGACAAGCATGCTTTTAAGCCACTGCATGGAAATCCGGCCTTCTTTCGAGTCAGGGCATCCCGGGGTCCAATCCAATTGAGGCAGAAAACACAGGGTCCCTCTCACATACCTATTGCCTCACCACTCCTCTTGAGGTGCTTATGGAAAGTTGGCTTACCTTTTCAGTCGAAGACAGGGAATGAGCTCTGATATTGAGACGATATTGTGTGCACGGAGCTTTCCTCGAGTTGCTGCACTGAAATTTATGTTCCTCTAGCCTTGAGATGGGTTTCTCAGGGAATCTCTGGAGTTTCCTAAAGGAAGTCAAGCCACTTGTTGTTTATGATGTGGAACGTGGGATGGCTATGGAGCCAATGCAGGGGAAATGGGCTTCATCTCATGTTGATTTGGTGTACACCGAGCTATTTTGCGTTCCTGAGGTGACATCAGTGTTCTTCTCGTCTTGTGACAGTGTTCTTGTGGACTCTCTGGAGTTCCATCAAGCAAATCTAGGCTCCTTACATGTTCGATTGGTAACAGGAAATTGCTCTGCATGCAATGCATGCGAGTCGGGCCTCATCTCTCGGCGAGGTGGAAATCTCATGGGTTTTCTTTAGTTGCCGCAGGAACCTGAGGTATATTCTTGAGTTACGGCCGGGATGGCCATTTGAAACTCGAGTTTCTTCAGTGAAGTCAGGACTCCTGTCTAATTACGATGGACACCTCAGGAATCTAAAATAGGCTTGGCAGGAAAATACGGAAGCTTCTGGATGTGAGGCGGGCAACCGAGGGTCACTTTCTAGTTGGCACAGTGAAATTGGGATTCCTATCAATTTTCAAGAAGAGTCAGGCATCCTCGCCTTTGAGTTGATTCTGGGAATCAACTCTCTTTTCGAAATGATATGGGGTGCATGGAGGTTTCATCGATTTCCTGTGCTGAAATTGGTGTTCCTATAGACTTGAGACGGGTGTCTCAGGGAACCTCTGGAGTTGCCTAAAGGAAGTCAGCCACTTTTCCTGTATGATGGGGAACAGGGTTTGCTCTGGAGCCAATGCAGGGGAATCGGGCGTCATCTCGAGTTGATTTGGGCTACACGGAGCTATTTCACCTTCCTGCGGTGACATGAGTGTCCTTCTAGACTTGAGAGGGTGTGCTTGGTGACTCTCTGGAGTTCCGTCAAGCAAATCAAGGCTC
>SNSB01003387.1:2668708-2679690 GCA_012922965.1 Capreolus pygargus | reverse complement strand
TTCTCTACAGTCTCCACAGGGGATTCAGACATGCCTTCATCTTGTGAGATGAAAGACGAGCCTGAATTTAAGCCACTGCAGGGAATTCGGAACTTCTTTTGAGTCAGGGCCTCTCGGGGTCCTTTCCACTTGAGACAGGAAACTCAGGGTCCCTCTAACAACCCTGTTGCTGAGGGAAAACTCCTCTTGAGGTGCTTGTGGAAAGTTGGCTCACCTCTTCAGTAAAAGACAGGGAATCAGCTCTCATCTTGGGACGGTATGGTGTGCAAGGAGCTTTCCTCGAGTTGCTGTACTGAAATTAATATTCATATAGAATTGAGACTGGTGTCTCAGGGAATCTCTGTAGTTTCCTAAAGGATGTCAAGCCACATGTTATGTATGATGTGGAACACGGGATAGCTATGGAGACAATTAAGGGGAAATGGGCTTCATCTTGAGTTGACTTGGGGTACACCGAGATATTTTGCATTCCTGATGTGACAGCAGTGTTCCTCTCGTCTTGTGACAGTGGTCTTGGGGACTCTCTGGTGTTCCATCAAGCACATTGAGGCTCCTTAGTTGTTTGATTGCGAACACGGAATTGTTCTGCACCCAATGCAGGGGATTCGGGCCTCATCTCCCGCCGAGGAGGATATCTCATGGGATTTCTTGAGTTGCGGCAGGAACCTGGGGTATATTCTCAAGTTACAGCGCGGATGGCCATTCGAAACTCCACTTTGTTCAGCGAAGTCAGGACTCGTGTCTAGTTAGGATGGACACCTCAGGAATCTAAACTAGGCTTGGCAGGATAATACAGACGCTTCTGGAGGTGAGGTGGGAGACCAAGCGTCCCTTTCTAGTTTCCACAGAGATATTGGGATTCCTATCAATTTTCAAGAAGACTCAGGCCTCGGCACCTTTTGAAGCATTAAACTCCGTGGGCCTCTCAAGGTGTCAAGGGATGTGAGACCCCCGGTCCAGATGAGGCTGGGACCTAGGGCTTTCTCTAGGGACTTCACAGAAGATTCAGACATCCCTTTATCTTGTGAGATGAAAGACGAGCCTGCATTCAAGCCACTGCAAGGAAATCCGACTTTCTTTCGAGTCAGGGAATCTCAGTTTCCACTGCACGTGAGGCAGCAAATTCAGGATCCCTCTCACATACCGATTGCTGAGGGAAGGCTCCTCTTGAAGTGCTTGAGGGAAGGTGGCCTACCTCTTTAATAGAATCCTGGGAATCAGCTTTCTTCTTGAGATGATATGGGGTGCATGGAGCTTTCCTCGAATTCCTGTGCTGAAATTGGTGTTCCCATAGACTTGAGACAGGTGTCTCAAGGAATCTCTAGAGTTGCCCAAAGGAAGCCAAGCCAATTGTCCTGTATTATGGGGAATGGGGCATTGCTCTGAAGCCAATGCAGGGGAATTGGTCATCATTTCAAGTTGATTTGGGCTACACCGATCTATTTCACATTCCTGCAGTGACATCAGTGTCCTTCTAGACTTGTGAGGGATTTCTGGGGGACTCTCTGTAGTTCTGTCAAGCAAATCAAGGCTCCTTACCTGTTTGATTGGGAACAAGGCATTGCTCTGCACGCAATGCAGGGGAATCGGGCCTCATCTCTCAGTGAGGGGGAAGTTTCATGGTTTTTCTCGAGTTGCAGCGGGAACCTGGGGTACATTCTCGAGTTACGGCAGAGGTAGCCATTAAAAACTTTTGTTTTTTCAGCGACGTCAGGACTCCGCTCTAGTCAAGATGGACACCTAAGGATTCTAAACTAGGCTTGGCAGAACAATTCAGACATTTCTGGAGGTGAGGCAGGAGACCGAGGTTCACTTTCTAGTGGGCACAGTGCTATTGGGATCCCTATCCATTTTCAAGAAGAGTCAGCCATCGTAACCTTATGAAGCATTGAATTCCCTGTGACTCTTGAGGGGTCAAAGGAATGTGAGGCCCCCTGTCCAGATGAGGCGGGCACCTACGGCTTTCTCTATTGTCTCCACAGGGGATTCAGACATGCCTTCATCTTGTGAGATGAAAGACGAGCCTGAATTTAAGCCACTGCAGGGAATTCGGAACGTCTTTTGAGTCAGGGCCTCTCGGGGTCCATTCCACTTGAGACAGGAAACTCAGGGTCCCTCTAACATCCCTATTGTTCAGAGGAAACTCCTCTTGAGGTGCTTGTGGAAAGTTGGCTCACCTCTTCAGTCAAAGACAGGGAATCAGCTCTCATCTTGGGACGATATGGAGTGCATGGAGCTTTCCTTGAGTTGCTATACTGAAATTAATATTCATATAGACTTGAGACTGGTGTCTCAGGGAATCTCTCTAGTTTCCCAAGTGAAGTCAAGACACTTGTTCTGTATGATGTGGAACATGGGTTAGCTATGGAGCCAATGAATGGGAAATGGGCTTCATCTCCAGTTGACTTGGGGTGCACCGAGCTATTTTGCATTCCTGAGTTGACAGCAGTGTTCCTCTCATCTTGTGACAGTGGTCTTGGGGACTCTCTGTTGTTCCATCAAGCACATTGAGGCTCCTTACGTGTTTGATTGGGAACACGGAATTGCTCTGCACCCAGTGCAGGCGATTTGGGCCCCATCTCCTGCCAAGGGGGATGTCTCATGGGATTTCTCGAATTGCGGCAGGAACCTGGGGTATATTCTCGAGTTACAGCGGGGATGGCCATTCGAAACTCCACTTTGTTGAGCGAAGCCAGGACTCCTGTCTAGTTATGACAGACACCTCAGGAATCTGAACTAGGCTTGGCAGTATAATACAGATGCTTCTGGAGGTGAGGTGGGAGACCAAGCGTCCCTTTCTAGTTTCCACAGAGATATTGGGATTTCTATCAATTTTCAAGAAGAGTCAGGCCTTGTCACCTTTTGAAACATTGAACTCCACGAGCCTCTCGAGGTGTAAAGTGATGTTAGGCCCCTTGTCAAGATGAGGCGGGAAACTAGGGTTTTCTCTAGGGTTTCCAAAGAGGATTCAGACATCCCTTCATCTTGTGAGATGAAAGACGAGCCTGCATTCAAGCGACTTCAGGGAAATTCGACCTTATTTCTAGTCACGGAATATCGGTATCCACTCCACTTGAGGCAGCAAACTCAGGGTCCCTCTCACATACCTATTGCTGAGGGAAGGCTCCTCTTGAGGTGCTTGTGGAAAGTTGGCCTACCTGTTCAATAGAATCCTGGGAATCAGCTCTCTTCTCGAGACGACATGGGGTGCATGGAGCTTTCCTCGAGTTAATATGCTGAAATTGGTGTTCCTATAGACTTGAGACGTGTGTCTCAGGGAATCTAGGCAGTTGCCTAAAGGAAGTCAAGCCACTTGTCAGGTATGATAGGGACCAGGGAATTGCTCTGGAACCAATGCAGGGGAATCGTGCTTAATCTCGAGTTGATTTGGTCTACACCGAGCTATTTCACATTGCTTCGGTGACATCAGTGTTCTTCTAGACTTGTGAGGGATTTCTGGGGGACTCACTCTAGTTCCGTCAAACAAATCAATGCTCCTTACCTGTTTGATTGGGAACAAGGAATTGCTCTGCACGCAATGCAGGGGAATCGGGCCTCATCTCTCAGCGAGCGGGAAGTCTCATGGTTTTTCTCGAGTTGCGGTGGGAACCTGGGGTATGTTCTTGAGTTACGGTGGGGGTAGCCATTAAAAACTTTTGTTTGTTCAGTGACGTCAGGACTCCTGTCTTGTTACGATGGACACCTCAGGAAACTAAACTACGCTTGGCAGGGCAATACGGACGCTTCTGGAGTTGAGGCAGGAGACTGAGGTTCACTTTCTAGTTGGAACAGTGATATTGGGATTACTATCCATTTTCAAAAAGAGTCAGGCATCGTCAACTTTCAAAGCATTGAATTCCGTGTGCCTCTCGAGGTGTCAAAATGATGTGATTCCCACTGTCCAGAGGAGGCGGAGACCTACGGCTTTCTCTAGGGTCTCCACAGGGGATTCAGACATCCCTTCATCTTGTGAGATGAAAGACCAGCCTGAATTTAAGCCACTGCAGGGAAATCCGGGGTTCTTTTGAGTCAGGGCCTCTCGCAGTCCATTCCACTTGAGATAGAAAACACAGGTTCCCTCTCATATACCAATTGCTGAGGGAAAACTCCACGTGAGGTTTTTGTGGAAAGTTGGCTCACCTCTTCAGTCAAAGACTGAGAATCAGCTCTTATCTTGGGACGATATTTGGTGCATGGAGCTTTCCTCGAGTTGCTGTACTGAAATTAATATTCATATAGACTTGACATGGGTGTCTCAGGGAATCTGTAGTTTCCTAAAGAAATCAAGCCACTTATACTGTATGCTGTGGAAAAAGGAATAGCTACAGAGCCTATGATGGGGAAATGGGCTTCATCTCGAGTTGATTTGGGGTACACCAAGCTATTTTGCATTCCTGAGGTGACATCAGTGTTCATCTCGTCTTGTGACAGTGTTCTTGGGGACTCTCTGGTGTTCCATCAAGAAAATCGTGGCTTCTTACGTGTTTGATTGGGAATACGGGATTGCTCTGCACGCAATGCAGGGGAATCGAGCCTCATCTCCCAGTGAGGGGTATGTCTCATGGGATTTCTCGAGTTGCAGCATGAACCTGGGGTGTATTCTCGAGTTACAGCGGGGATGGCCATTCGAAACTCCACTTTGTTCAGCGAAGTCAGGACCCCCATCTAGTTACAACAGACACCTCAGGAATCTGAACTAGGCTTGGCAGGATAATACAGACGCTTCAGGACGTGAGGTGGGAGACCAAGCGTCCCTTTCTAGTTTCCACAGAGATATTGGGATTCCTATCAATTTTCAAGAAGAGTCAGGCCTCATCACCTTTTGAAACATTGAACTCCATGAGCCTTTCGAGGTGTCAAGGGATGTGAGGCCCCCTGTCCAGATGAGGCGGGGAACTAGGGTTTTCTCTAGGGTCTCCACAGAGGATTCAGACATCCCTTCATCTTGTGAGATGAAAGACGAGCCTGCATTCAAGCTACTTCAGGGAAATCCGACCTCATTTCTAGTCAGGGAATCTCGGTATCCACTCCACTTGAGGCAGCAAACTCAGGGTCCCTCTTACATACCTATTGCTGAGGGAAGGCTCCTCTTGAGGTGCTTGTGGAAAGTTGGCCTACCTGTTCAATAGAATCCTGGGAATCAGCTCTCTTCTCGAGATGATATGGGGTTCATGGAGCTTTCCTCGAATTCCTGTGCTGAAATTGGTGTTCCTATAGACTTGAGACGTGTGTCTCAGGGAATCTCGGTAGTTGCCTAAAGCAAGTCAAGCCTCTTGTCGTGTATGATGGGGAACAGGGAATTGCTCTGGAGCCAATGCAGGGGAATTGGGCTTAATCTCGAATTGATTTGGGCTACCCCGAGCTATTTCACATTCCTGCGGTGACATCATTGTTCTTCTAGACTTGTGAGGGATTTCTGGGGGACTCTCTGTGGTTCTGACAAGCAAATCTAGGCTCCTTACTTGTCTGATTGGGAAGAAGGAATCGTCTGCACGCAATGCAGGGGAATCAGGCCTCATCTCTCAGCGAGCGGGAAGTCTCATGGTTTTTCTCGAGTTGCAGAGGGAACCTGGGGTATGTTCTCGAGTTACAGCAGGTGTAGCCTTTAAAAACTTTTGTTTGTCCAGCGACGCCAGGACTCCTGTCTATTTACAATGGACACCTCAGGAATCTAAACTACGCTTGGCAGGAAAATACGGACGCTTCTGGAAGTGAGGCAGGAGACTGAGGTTCACTTTCTAGTTGGAACAGTGATATTGGGATTCCTATCCATTTTCCAAAAGAGTCAGGCATCATCACCTTTTGAAGCATTGAAATCCTTGTGCCTCGCGAGCAGTCAAAGGGATGTGATTACCCCTGTCCAGATGAGGCAGAGACCTACGGCTTTCTCTAGGGTCTCCACAGGGGATTCAGACATCCCTTCATCTTGTGAGATGAAAGACCAGCCTGAATTTAAGCCACTGCAGGGAAATCCAGCCTTCTTTTGAGTCAGGGCCTCTCGCGGTCCATTCCACTTGAGACAGAAAACACAGGGTCCCTCTCACATACCTATTGCTGAGGAAAAACTCCACTTCAGGTGGTTGTGGAAAGATGGCTCACCTCTTCAGTCAAAGACAGGGAATCAGATCTCATTTTGAGACAATATGGGGTGCATGGAGCTTTCCTCGAGTTGCTCTACTGAAATTAATATTCATGTAGACTTGAGACGTGTGTCTCAGTGAATCTCGGTAGTTGCCTAAAGGAAGTCAAACCACTTGTCGTGTATGATGGGGAACAGGGAATTGCTCTGGAGCCAAAGCAGGGGAATCTGGCTTAATCTCGAGTTGATTTGGGCTACCCCGAGCTATTTCACATTCCTTCAGTGACATGAGTGTTCTTCTAGACTTGTGAGGGATTTCTGGGGGACTCTCTGTAGTTCCTTCAAGCAAATCACGGCTCCTTACCTGTTTTATTGGGAACAAGGAATTGCGCTGTACGCAATGCAGGGGAAAGGGGCCTCATCTCTCAGCGAGCGGGAAGTCTCATGGTTTTACTCGAGTTCGGGCGGGAACCTGGGGTATGTTCTCGAGTTACAGCGGGGTTAGTCATTAAAAACTTTTGTTTTTTCAGCGACGTCAGGACTCCTGTCTAGTTACGATGGACACCTCAGGAACCAAAACTACACTTGGCAGGACAATACGGACCCTTGTGGAGGTGAGGCAGGAGACGGAGGTTCACTTTCTAGTTGGAACAGTGATATTGGGATTCCTATCCATTTTCAAAAAGAGTCAGGCATTGTCACCTTGTGAAGCACTGAATTCTGTGTGCCTCTCGAGGTGTCAAAGGGATGTGATTCCCCCTGTCCAGATGAGACGGAAACCTATAGCTTTCTCTAGGGTCTCCACAGGGGATTCAGACATCCCTTCATCTTGTGAGATGAAAGACGAGATTGCATTCAAGACACTTTAGGGAAATCCGACCTTATTTCTAGTCAGGGAATCTCGGTATCCACTTCACTTGCGGCAGCAAACTCAGGGTCCCTCTCACATACCTGTTGCTGAGGGAAAACTCCACTTGAGGTGCTTTTGGAAAGTTGGCTCACATCTTCAGTAAAAGACAGGGAATCAGCTCTCATCTTGAGACAATATAGGTTGCATGGAGCTTTCCTCGAGTTGCTGTACTGAAATTAATATCCATATAGACTTGAGACGTGTTTCTCAAGGAATTTCTGTAGTTTCCTAAAGGAAGTCAAGCCACTTGTACTGTATGCTGTGAAACACAGGATAGCTATGGAGCCAATGAAGGGGAAATGGGCTTCATCTCGAGTTGATTGGTTTACACTGAGCTATTTTGCATTGCTGAGGTGACATCAGTGTTCATCTCGTCTTGTGACAGTGTTCTTGGCGACTCTCTGGTGTTCCATCAAGAAAATCGAGGCTCCTTACATGTTTGAATGGGAATACGGGATTGCTCTGCAGGCAATGTAGGGGAATCGAGCCTCATCTCCCGGTGAGGGAGATGTCTCATAGGATTCCTCAAGTTGCGACAGGAACCTGGGGTATATTCCCGAGTTACAGCGGGGATGGCCATTCGAAATTTCACTTTGTTCAGCGAAGTCAGGACTCCTGTCTAGTTAAGACGGACACCTCAGGAATCTAAACTAGGCTTGGCAGGATAATACAGACGCTTCTCGAGGGGAGGTGGGAGACCAAGCATCCCTTTCTAGTTTCCACAGGGATATTGGGATTCCTATCAATTTTCAAGAAGTGTCAGGCCTCATGACCTTTTGAAGCATTGAACTCCACGAGCCTCTCGAGGTGTCAGGGGATGTGAGGCCCCCTGTCCAGATGAGGCGGGCAACTAGGGTTTTCTCTAGGGTCTCCACAGAGGATTGAGACATCCCTTCATCTTGTGAGATGAAAGACGAGCCTGCATTCAAGCCACTTCAGGGAAATCCGACCTTATTTCTAGTCAGGGAATCTCGGTATCCACTCCACTTGAGGCAGCAAACTCAGGGTCCCTCTCACATACCTATTGCTGAGGGAAGGCTCCTCTTGAGGTGCTTGTGGAAAGTTGGCCTACCTGTTCAATAGAATCCTGGGAATCAGCTCTCTTTTCGAGACGATATGGGGTGCATGGAGCTTTCCTCGAGTTCCTGTGCTGAAATTGGTGTTCCTATAGATTTGAGACGTGTGTCTCAGGGAATCTCGGTAGTTGCCTAAAGGAAGTCAAACCACTTGTCATGTATGATGGGGAACAGGGAATTGCTCTGGAGCCAATGCAGGGGAATCGGGCTTAATCTCGAGTTGATTTGGGCTACCACAAGCTATTTCACATTCCTGCAGTGACATCAGTGTTCTTCTAGACTTGTGAGGAATTTCTGGGGGACTCTCAGTAGTTGCGTCAAGCAAATCAAGGCTCCTTCCCTGTTTGATTGGGAACAAGGAATTGCTCTGCACGCAATGCAGGGGAATCGGGTCTCATCTCTCAGCGAGCGGAAAGTCTCATGGTTTTTCTCGAGTTGCGGCGGGAACCTGGGGTATGTTCTCGAGTTACGGCGGGGAAAGACATTGAAAACTTTTGTTTGTTCAGCGACGTCAGGACTCCTGTCTAGTTACGATGGACACCTCAGGAATCTAAACTACACTTGGCAGGACAATACGGACGCTTCTGGAGGTGAGGCAGGAGACCGAGATTCACTTTCTAGTTGGAACAGTGATATTGGGATTCCTATCCATTTTCAAAAAGAGTTCAGCATCATCACCTTTTGAAGTATTGAATTCCGTGTGCCTCTCGAGCTGTCAAAGGGATGTGATTCCCCCTGTCCAGATGAGGCGGAGACCTACGGCTTTCTCTAGGGTCTCCACAGGGGATTCAGACATCCCTTCATCTTGTGAGATGAAAGACGAGCCTGAATTTAAGCCACTGTACGAAAATCGGGCCTTCTTTTCAGTCAGGGCCTCTCGCGGTCCATTCCACTTGAGACAGAAAACACAGGGTCCCTCTCACGTACCAATTGCTGAGGGAAAACACCACTTGAGGTGCTTGTGGAAAGTTTGCTCACCTCTTAAGTCAAAGACAAGTAATCAGCTCTCATCTTGAGACGATATGAGGTGCATGGAGCTTTCGTCGAGTTGCTGTACTGAAATTAATATTCATATAGACTTGAGACGGTTGTCTCAGGGTACCTCTGTAGTTTCCTAAAGGAAATCAAGCCACTTGTACTGTATGCTGTGGAACACGGGATAGCTATGGAGGCAATGAAGGGGAAATGGGCTTCATCTCGAGTTGATTTGGGGTTCACCGAGCTATTTTTCATTCCTGAGGTGACATCAGTGTTCATCTCGTCTTGTGACAGTGTTCTTGGGGACTCTCTGGTGTTCCATCAAGAGAATCGAGGCTCCTTAGGTGTTTCTTTGGGAATACGGGATTGCTCTGCACGGAGTGTAGGGGAATCAAGCCTCATCTCCCAGCAAGGGGGATGTCTCATGGGATTTCTCGAGTTGTGGCAGGAACCTGGGGTATAATCTCGTGTTACAGCGGGGATGGACATTCGAAACTCCACTTTGTTCAGCGAAGTCAGGACTTCTGTCTAGTTATGACGGACACCTAAGGAATCAAATCTAGGCTTGACAGGATAATACAGATGCTTCTGTATGTGAGGTGGGAGACCAAGCATCCCTTTCTAGTTTCCACAGATATTGGGATTGCTATCAATTTACAAGAAGAGTCAGGCCTCGTCACCTTTTGAAACATTGAACTCCACAAGCCTCTCGAGGTGTCAAGGGATGTGAGGCCCCCTGTCCAGATGAGGCGGGCAACTAGGGTTTTCTCTACGGTCTCCACAGAGGATTGAGACATCCCTTCATCTTGTGAGATGAAAGACGAGCCTGCATCAAGCCACTTCAGGGAAATCCGACCTTATTTCTAGTCCGGGAATTTCGGTATCCACTCCACTTGAGGCAGCAAACTCTGGGTCCCGCTCACATACCTATTGCTGAGGGAAGGCTCCTCTTGAGGTTCTTGTGGAAAGTTGGCCTACCTGTTCAATAGAATCCTGGGAATCAGCTCTCTTCTCGAGATGATATGGGGTGCATGGAGCTTTCCTCGAGTTCCTGTGCTGAAATTGGTGTTCCTATAGACTTGAGACGTGTGTCTCAGGGAATCTCGGTAGTTGCCTAAAGGAAGTCAAACCACTTGTCGTCTATGATGGGGGCAGAGAATTGCTCTGGAGCAAATGCAGGGGAATCGGGCTTAATCTTGAGTTGATTTGGGCTACCCCGAGCTATTTCACATTCCTGCGGTGACTACAGTGTTCTTCTAGACTTGTGAGGGATTTCTGGGGGACTCTCTGTTATTCCGTCAAGCACTTCAAGGCTCCTTCCCTGTTTGACTGGGAACAAGGAATTGCACTGTACGCAGTGCAGGGGAATCGGGCCTCATCTCTCAGCGAGTGGGAAGGCTCATGCTTTTTCTCAAGTTGCGGCGGGAACCTGGGATATGTTCTCGAGTTACGGCGGGGGTAGCCATTCAAAACTTTTGTTTGTTCAGCGACGTCAGGACTCCTGTCTAGTTATGATGGACACCTCAGGAATCTAAACTATGCTTGGCAGGACAATACGGACGCTTCTGGAGGTGAGGCAGGAGACCGAGGTTCACTTTCTAGTTGGAACAGTGATATTGGGATTCCTGTCCATTTTCAAAAAGAGTCAGGCATCGTCACCTTTTGAAGCATTGAATTCCGTGTGCCTCTCAAGGTGTCAAAGGAATGTGATTCCCCCTGTCCAGATGAGGCGGCGACCTACGGCTTTCTCTAGGATCTCAACAGGGGATTCAGATATCCCTTCATCTTGTGAGATGAAAGACAAGCCTGAATTTAAGACACTGCAGGGAAATCCACCCATCTTTTGAGTCAGAGCCTCTTGCGGTCCATTCCAGTTGAGACAGAAAACACAAGTTCCCTCTCACATACCTATTGCTGAGGGAAAACTCCACTTGAGGTG
>SNSB01003387.1:2635084-2661241 GCA_012922965.1 Capreolus pygargus | reverse complement strand
CAACTCAGGGTCCCTCTCACATACCTATTGGTGAGGGAAGGCTCCTCTTGAGGTGCTTGTGGAATGTTGGCCTACCTCTTCAAGAGAATCCTGGGAATCAGCTCTGTTCTCAAGATGATATGGTGTGCATGGAGCTTTCCTCGAGTTCCTGTGCTGAAATTGGTGTTCCTATAGACTTCAGACGTGTGTCTCAGGGAATCTTGGTAGTTTCCTAAAGGAAGTCAAGCCACTTGTCCTGTATGATGGGGAACAGGGAATTGCTCTGGAGTAAATGCAGGGGAATCGGACGTAATCCCAAGTTGATTTGGGCTACACCGATCTATTTCACATTCCTGCAGTGACATCAGTATCCTTCTAGACGTGTGAAGGTGTTCTGGGGGACTCTCTAGAGTTCCGGCAAGTAAATCGAGGCTCCTTACATGTTTGATTGTGAAAACGGATTTGCTCTGCACCCCATGCCGAGGAATCGGGCCTCATCTTGCAGTGAGGGGTAAGGCTCATGGGTTTTCTCGAGTTGCGGCAGGAACCTGGGGTATATTCTCGAGTTACGTCAGTGATAGCCATTCGAAACTCGAGTTTGTTCAGCGAAGTCAGGGCTGCTGTCTAGTTATGACAGACACCTCAGGAATCTAAACAAGGCTTGGCTGGACAATACGGATGCATCTGGAGGTGAGGCGGGAGACCAAGCGTCCCTTTCTAGTTTCCACAGAGATATTGGGATTCCTATCCATTTTCGAGAAGAGTCAGACATTGTTACCTTTTGAAGTATTGAACTTGGCCCACCTCTTGAGGTGTCAAGGGATGTGAGGACCTTTGTCCACATGAGGCGGGGATCTAGGGCTTTCTCTAGGGACTCCACTGAAGTTTCCAACATCCCTTTATCTTATGAGATGAAAGACGAGCCTGCATTCAAGCCACTACAAGGAAATCTGACCTTCTTTCAAGTCAGGTCATCTTGGTATCCACTCCACTTGAGGTAGCAAATTCAGAGTCCCTCTCACATACCTATTGCTGAGGGAAGGCTCCTCTTGAGGTGCTTGTGGAAAGTTGGCCTACCTGTTCAATAGAATCCTGGGAATCAGCTCTCTTTTCGAGATGATATGGGGTTCATGGAGCTTTCCTCGATATCCTGGGCTGAAATTCGTGTTCCTATAGACTTGATACATGTGTTTCAGGGAATGAATCTCTGGAGTTGCCCAAAGGAAGTCAAGCCACTTGTCCTGTATCATGGGGAACGTGCGATTGCTCAGAACCCAATGCATGGGAATCGGTCATCATTTCAAGATGATTTAGGTTACACCGAGCTATTTCACATTCCTGCTGTGACATTAGTGTCCTTCTAGACTTGTGAGGGATTTCTGGGGGACTCTCTGTAGTTCAGTCAAGCAAATCGAGTCTCCTTACCTGTTTGATTGGTAACAAGGAACTGCTCTGCATGCAATTCAGGGGAATCGAGCCTCATCTCTCTGTGTGAAGGAAGTGTCATGGTTTTTCTCAAGTTGCGGCGGGAACCTCGGGTATATTCTCGAGTTAAGGCGGGGGTAGCCATTAAAAACTTTTGTTTGTTCAGCTATGTCAGGACTCCTGTCTAGGTACGATGGACAACTCAGGAGTCTAAACTAGGCTTTTCAGGACAATACGGACGCTTCTGGAGGTGAGGCAGGAGACCGAGGTTCACTTTCTAGTTGGCACAGTGATATTGGGATTCCTATCAATTTTCAAGAAGAGTCAGGCATCGTCACCTTTTGAAGCACTGAACTCCTCACGCCTCTCGAGGTGTCAAAGGGATATGAGGCCCCCTGTTCAGATGAGGTGGAGTTCTAGGGCTTTCTCTAGAGTCTCCACAGGGGTTCAGACATCCCTTCATCTTGTGAGATGAAAGATGAACCTGCGTTTAAGCCACTGCAGGGAAATCCGGCCATCTTTCAAGTCAGGGCCACTCGGGGTCCATTCCACTTGAGGCAGAAAACACAGGGTCCCTCTCACACACATATTGCTGAGGAAAAATTCTTCTTGAAGTTCTTGTGGAAAGTTGGCTTACCTCGTCTGTTGAAGACATTGAATCAGCTCTCATCTCGAGACCATATGGGGTTCACGGAGCTTTCCTCGAGTTTCTGTGCTGAAATTGATTTTCCTGTAGACTTGGGACGGATGTCTCAGGGAATCCCTAGGGTTTCCTAAAGGAAGTCAAGCCACTTGTTTTGTATGATGTGGAATGGCGAAAGGCTATGGAGCCAATGCAGGGGAAATGGGCTTCATGTGAATTGATTTGGGATACACCGAGCTATTTTGTGTTCCTGAAGTAACATCAGTGTTCTTCTCGTCTTATGACAGTGTTCTTGGGGACTCTCTGGTGTTCGATCAAGCAAATCGAGGCTCCTTACGTGTTTGATTGGGAACACCGTATTGCTCTGCATGCATGCAGGGGAATTGGGCCTCATCTCGTGGTGAGGGGGAAGTCTCATGTGTTTTCTCAAGTTGCCGCAGGAATGTGGGGTATATTATCAAGTTACGGCGGGGATGGCCATTCGAAACTCGAGTTTGTTCAGTGAAGTCAGGATTCCTGTCTAGTTATGGCGGACACCTCAGGAATCTAAACTAGGCTTAGCAGGAGAATACAGATGATTCTGGAGGTGAGGTGGGAGACCAGGCATCCCTTTCTAGTTGGCACAGTGATATTGGGATTCCTATCAATTTTCAAGAAGAGTCAGGCATCATCACCTTTTGAAGCATTTACTCCGGGAGCCTCTCAAGGTGTCAAGGGATGTGAGGCCCCCTATCCAGGTGTGGCGGGACCTAGGACATTCTCTAGGGTCTCCACAGGGGATTCAGACATCCCTTCATCTTGTGAGATTAAAGATGAGCCTGCATTCAAGCCACTGCAGGGAAATCTGGCTTTCTTTCGAGTCAGGGCCTCTCGGGGTCCATTCCACTTGAGGCAAAAAACACAGGGTCCTTCTCACATACCTATTGCTGAGGGAAAACTCTTTAGGTGCTTGTGAAAAGTTAGCTTACTTCTTCAGTAGAAAACGGAATCAGCTCTCATCTCAAGACGATATGCGGTGCACAGAGCTTTCCTGGAGTTGCCGTACTGAAATTGATGTTCCTCTAGACTTGAGACGTGTGTCTCAGGGAGTCTCTGGAGTGTCCTAAAGGAAGTCAAGCCACTTGTAGTGTATGATGTGGAACACGGGATGGCTATGGAGCCAATGCATGGGAAATGGGCTTCATCTCAAGCTGATTTAGGGTACACCGAGCTATTTTGCGTTCTGGAGGTAACATCAGTGTTCTTCTCGTCTTGTGACAGTGTGCTTGGGGACTCTGTGGAGTTCCATCAAGCAAATCGAGGCTCCATACGTGTTTGATTGGGAACATGGAATTGCTGTGCCCGCAATTCAGGGGAATTGGGCCTAATCTCACGGCAAGGGGGAAGTCTCATGGGTTTTCTCAAGTTGCGGCAGGAACCTCGGGTATATTCTCGAGTTACAGCTGTGATGGCCATTGGGAACTCGAGTTTGTTCAGCAAAGTCAGGACACCTGTCTAGTTAGATGGAAACGTCATGAATCTAAACTAGGCTTGGCAGGACACTATAGAAGCTTCTGGAGGTGAGGCGGGAGACCAAGCATCCCTTTCTAGTTTCCACAGTGATATTGGGATTCCTATCAATTTTCAAGAAGAGTCAGGCATCATCACCTTTTGAAGCATTTACTCCGGGAGCCTCTCAAGGTGTCAAGGGATGTGAGGCCCCCTGTCCTGATGAAGCGGGGACCTAGGGCTTTCTCTAGGGTCTCCACAGGGGATTCAGACATCCCTTCATCTTTTGAGATTAAAAACAAGCCTCCATTCAAGCCAGTGCAGGGAAATCTGGCCTTCTTTCACATCAGGCCATCTCATGGTCCATTCAACTTGAGGCAGAAAACACAGGGTCCCTCTCACATACCTATTGCTGAGGGAAAACTCCCCTTGAGGTGTTTGTGGAAAGTTGGCTTACCTCTTCGGGTGAAGACAGGGAATCAGCTCTCATCTCAAGACAATATGGGGTGCACGGAGCTTTCCCCGAATTGCTGTACTGAAATTGATGTTCCTCTAGACTTGAGATGGGTGCCTCATTGAATCTCTGGAGTATCCTAAAGGAAGTCAAGCCACTTGTCGTGTATGATGTGAAACGTGGGATGGCTATGGACCCGATGCAGGGGAAATGGGCTTCATCTCGAATTGATTTGGGGTACACAGAGATATTTTGCGTTTCGCAGGTGACATCAGTGTTCTTCTCGTCTTGTGACAGTGTGCTTGGGGATTCTGTGGAGTTCCATCAAGCAAATCGAGGCTCCTTACGTGTTTAATTGGGAACAAGGAACTGCTCTGCATGCAGTTCAGGGGAATCAGGCCGCATCTTGCGGCAAGGGGGAAGTCTCATGGGTTTTCTCGAGTTGCGGCAGGAACCTGGGGTATATTCTCGAGTTACGGCGGTGATGGCCATTGGAAACTCGAGTTTGTTCAGCGAAGTCAGCACTCCTGTCTAGTTAAGACGGACACCTCAGGAATCTAAACTAGGCTTGGCAGGACAATACGGAATCTTCTGGAGATGAGGCAGGAGACCAAGCGTCCCTTTCTAGTTTCCACACTGATATTGGGATTCCTATCAATTTTCAAAAAGAGTCAGGCATCCTCACATTTTGAAGTATTGAATTCCGCGGGCGTCTCAAGGTGTCAAGGGGTGTGAGTCCCCTGTTCAGATGAGGCGGGGACCTAAGGCTTTCTCTCGGATCTTCACAGGCGATTCAGACATCCCTTAATCTTGTGAGATGAAAGACGAGCCTGCATTAAAGCCACTGCAGGGAAATCTGACCTTTTTTCGAGTCAGGGTATCTCGTTATCCACTCCACTTGAGGCAGCAAACTCAGGGTCCCTCTCACATACCTATTGCTGAGGGAAGTCTCCTCTTGAGGTGCTTGTGGAAAGTGGGCCTACCTCTTCAATAGAATCCTGGGAGTCACCTCTCTTCTCTAGATGATATGGGGTGCATGGAGCTTTCCTCGAGTTCCTGTGCTGAAATTGGTATTTCTATAGACTTGAGACGGGTGTCTCAGGGTATCTCTAGAGTTGCCTAAAGGAAGTCAAGCCACTTGTCATATATGAAGGGGAACGGGGGATTGCTATGGAGCCAATGCAGGGGAAACGGGTGTCATCTTGGGTTGATTTGGGCTACACCAAGCTATTTCACATTCCTGCAGTGACATGAGTGTCCTTCTAGACTTGTGAGGGTGTTCTTGGGGACTCTCTGGAGTTCCGTCAAGCAAATCAAGCCTCCTTACATGTTTGATTGGGAACACCGAATTGCTCTGCACCCAATGCAGGGGAATCGGGCCTCATCTCTTGGCGAGGGGGAATTCTCGTGGTTTTCCACGAGTTGTGGCGGGAACCTGGGGTATATTTTCGAGTTACAGTGGGGATGACCATTCAAAACTTGTGTTTGTTCACCAACGTCAGGACTCCTGTCTAGTTACGATGGACACCTCAGGAATCTAAACTAGGCTTGCCAGGACAATGTGGACGCTTCTGGACATGAGGTGGGAGACCAAGCGTCCCTTTCTAGCTGGCACAATGATATTGGTATTCCTATCAATTTTCAAGAAGTGTTAGGCATCGTCACCTTTAAAAGCATTGAACTCCGCGTGCCTCTCGAGGTGTCGAGGGATGTGAGGCACCCTGTCCAGATGAGGCAGGGACCTAGGGCTTTCTCTAGAGTCTCCACAGGGGATTCTGTCATCCCTTCATCTTGTGAGATGAAAGACGAGCCTGCCTTCAAGACACTGCAGGAAATGAGACCTTCTTTCGAGTCAGGGCATCTCGATATCCACTCCACTTGAGGCAGCAAACTCTGGGTCTCTCTCACATACCTATTGCTGAGGGAAGGCTCCTCATGAGGTACTTGTGGAAAGTTGGCCTACCTGTTCAATAGAATCCTGGGAATCAGCTCTCTTCTTGAGATGATATGGGGTGCATGGAGTTTCCTTGAGTTCCTGTGCTGAAATTGGTGTTCCTATAGACTTGAGATGGGTGTCTCAGGGAATCTCTGGAGTTGCCTAAAGGAAGTCAAGCCACTTGTCGTGTATGATGGGGATCGGGGGATTACTCTGGAGACAGTGCAGGGGAATCGGGCATCATCTCGAGTCGATTTGGGCTACTCCAAGCTATTTCACATTCCTGGGTGACATCAGTGTCCTTCTAGACTTGTAAGGGTGTTCTTGGGGACTCTCTGTAGTTGCGTCAAGCAAATCAAGACTCCTTATGTGTCTTATTGGGAACACGGAGTTGCTCTGCATGCAATGCAGGGAAATCGGGCCTCACCTCTTGGTGAGGAGGAAATCCCATGGTTTTCTCGAGTTGCTGCAGAAACCTGGGGTATATTATCGAGATACGGTGGTGACGGCCATTCAAAACTCGTGTTTGTTCAGCGAGCTCAGCACTCCTGTTGAGTTACGATGGACAGCTCAGGAATCTAAACTACTCTCGGCAGGACAATACGAACGCTTCTGGAGGTGAGGCGGGAGACCAAGGGTCACTTTCTAGTTGGCACAGTGATATTGGGATTCCTATCAATTTTCAAGATGAGTCAGGCATCGTCACCTTTTGAAGCATTGAACTCCACGCGCCTCTCATGGTGTCAAAGGGATGTGAGGCCCCCTGTCCAGATGACACGAAGACCTAGGGTTTTCTTTAGGGTCTCCACAGGGGTTTCAGACCCTTCATCTTGTGAGATGAAAGACGAGCCTGCATTTAAGCCACTGCACGGAAATCCGGCCTTCTTTCGAGTCAGGGCATCTCGGTATCCACTCCACTTGAGGCAGCAAACTCAGGGTCCCTCTCACATACCTACTGCTGAGGGAAAACTCCTCTTGAGGTGCTTGTGGAAAGTTGGCTTACGTCTTCAGTCGAAGACAGGGAATCAGCTTTCATCTTGAGACAATGTGGGGTGCACGGAGCTTTCCTCGATTTGCTGTACTCAAATTGATGTTCCTCTAGACTTGAGACAGGTGTCTCAGGGAATCACTGTAGTTTCGTAGAGGACGTCTAGCCACTTGTTGTGTATGATTTGGAAGGCGGTATGGCTATGGAGCCAATGCAGGGAAATCCTGCATCATCTCCAGTTGTTTTTGGCTACACCTAGCTATTTCATATTCCTGCTGTGACATCAGTGTCCTTCTAGACCTGTGAGGGTGTTCTTGGGGACACTCTGGAATTCCCTCAAGCAAATCAAGGTTCCTTCCATTTTTGATTGGGAACATGGTATTGCTCTGCACGCAATGCAGGGGAATCGTGCCTCATCTCATGGCGAGAGGGAAGTCTCATGGGTTTTCTCGAGTTGCGGCAGGAACCTGGGGAAAATTCTCAAGTTACGGTGGGGATGGCCATTCGAAACTCGAATTTGTTCAGTGAGGTCAGGACTCCTGTTTAGTTATGACGGACACCTCAGGAATCTAAACTAGGCTGGGCAGGACAATACGTACGCTTCTGGAGGTGAGGCGGGAGACCAAGCATCCCTTTCTAGTTACCACAGTGATATTGGGATTGCTCTCAATTTTCAAGAAGAGTCAGGCATCATCACCTTTTGAAGCACTGAACTCTGCATGCCTCTTGAGGTGTCAAGGCATGTGAGGCCCCCTGTCCAGATCAAGCGGGACCTATGGCTTTCTCTAGGGTCTCCACAGGTGATTCAGTCATCCCTTCATCTTGTGAGATGAAAGACGAGCCTGCATGCAAGCCACTGCAGGGAAATCCGACCTTCTTTCGAGTCAGGGCATCTTGGTATTCACTCCACTTGAGGCAGTAAACTCAGGGTCCCTCTCACATACCTGGTACTGAGGGAAGCCTCCTCTTGAGGTGCTTGAGGAAAGTGGGTCTACCTCTTCAATAGAATCCTGAGAATCAGCTCTCTTCTCGAGATGATATGGGGTGCATGGAACTTTCCTCGAGTTCCTGTGCTAATATTGGTGTTCCTATAGACTTGAGACAGGTGTCTCAGGGAATCTCTGGAGTTGCCTAAAGAAGTCAAGCCAATTGTCATGTATGTTGGGGAATGGGGAATTGCTCTGTAGCCAATGCAGGAGAATCGGGCATCTTCCCGAGTTGATTTGGACTACACCGAGCTATTTCACATGCCTGTGGTGACATCAGTGTCCTTCTAGACTTGTGAGGGTGTTCTTGGGGACTCTCTGGAGTTACATCAAGCAAATCAAGGCTCCTTACGTGTTTGATAAGGAACACGGAATTGCTCTGCATTCAATGCAGGGACATCAGGCCTCATCACTCTGCAAGGGGGATGTCTCATGGTTTTTCTCGAGTTCCAGCAGGAAACTGGGGTATATTCTCAAGTTAGGGCAGGGATGGCCATTCAAAACTCGAGTTTGTTCAGCGACGTCATGACTCCTGTCTAATTACAATGGACACCTCAGGAATCTAAACGAGGCTTGGCAGGACAATACAGCTGCTTCTGTAGGTGAGGGTGGTGACCGAGGATCACTTTCTAGTTGGCACAGTGATATTAGGATTCCTATCAATTTTCAAGAAGCATCAGGCATCTCAACTTTTGAAGCATTGACCTCTGCATGCCTCTCGAGATGTCAAAGGGATGTGAGGCCCCCTGTCCAGATGAGGCGGAAACCTAGGGCTTTCTCTAGGGTCTCCACAAGGGATTCAGACATCCCTTCATCTTGTGAGATGAAAGACAAGCCTGGATTTAAGGCAATGCAGGGAAATCCGGCCTTCTTTTGAGTCATGGCCTCTCGGGGTCCATTCCACTTGAGGCAGAAAACAGAGGGTCCCTCTCACATACCTATTGCTGAGGGAAAACTCCTCTTGAGGTGCTTGTAGAAAGTTGGCTTACCTCTTCAGTCGAAGACAGGGAATCAGCTCTCATCTCGAGACGATATGGGGTGCATGGAGCTTTCCTCGAGTTGCTCCACTGAAATTGATATTCCTCTAGACTTGAGAAGGGTGTCTCAAGGAATCTCTGGAGTGTCCTAAAGGAAGTCAAGCCACTTGTCTATGATGTGGAACACATGATGGCTATGGAGCCAATGCAGGGGAAATGGGCTTCATCTCGAGTTGATTTGGGGTACCAAGCTATTTTGCGTCCCTGAGGTGACATCAGTGTTCTTCTCGTCTTGTGACAGTGTTCTTGGGGACTCTCTCTTGTTCCATAAAGCAAATCAAGGCTCCTTACCTGTTTGATTGGGAAAAAGGAATTGCTTTGCATGCAATGCAGGGAAATTGGGCCTCATCTCGCAGCGAGGGGGAAGTCTCAAGGGTTTTCTCGAGTTGCGGCAGGAACCAGGGGTATATTCTCGAGTTATGGCGGGGATGGCCATTGGAAACTCGAGTTTGTTCAGCGAAGTCAGAACTCCTGTCTAGTTATGACGGACACCTCAGGAATCTAAACTAGGCTTCGCAGGACAATACAGACGCTTCTGGAGGTGAGGCAGGAGACCAAGTGTCCCTTTCTAGTTTCCACAGTGATATTGGAATTCCTATCAATTTTCAAAAGAGTCAGGCATCGTCAATTTTGAAGCAATGAACTCCACGTGCCTCAGGGGTGCCAAGGGATGTGAGGCCCCCTGTCCAGATGAGGCGGAGACCTAGGGCTTTCTCTACTGTCTCCGCAGGTGATTCAGACATTCCTTCATCTTGTGAGATGAATATCAAGCCTGCATTCAAGCCACTGCGGAGAAATCCAACATTCTTTCGAGTCAGGGCATCTCGGTATCCACACCACTTGAGGCAGCAAACTCAGGGTCCCTCTCACATACCTATTGCTGAGGGAAGGCTCCTCTTGATGTGCTTTTGGAAAGTTGGCCTACCTCTTCAATAGAATCCTGGGAATCAGCTCTCTTCTTGACATGATATGGGGTGCATGGAGCTTTCCTCTAGTTACTGTGCTGAAATTGGTGTTTCTGTAGACTTGAGATGGGTATCTCAGGGAATCTCTGAAGTTGCCTAAAGGAAGTCAAGCCACATGTCATGTATGATGGGGAACGGGGGAGTGCTCTGGAGCCAATGCACTGGAATTGGGCATCATGTTGAGTTGTTTTGGGCTACACCGAGCTATTTCACATTCCTGCGGTGACATCACTGTCCTTCTAGAGTTGGTCATGTGTTCTTGGGGACTCTCTGGAGTTCCGTCAAGCAAATCGAGTCTCCTTATGTGTTTGATTGGGAACATGGAATTGCTCTGGAAGCAATGCAGGGCAATCGGGTCTCATCTCTCAGCGAGGGGGTAGTCTCATGGTTTTTCTCGAGTTGAGGTGGGAGCCTGGGAGATATTCTCGAGTTACGGCGGGGATGGCCATTCAAAACTCATCTTTGTTCAGGGACATCAGGACTCCTGTCTAATTATGATGGACCCCTCAGTAATTGAAACTAGGCTTGACAGGACAATATGAACGCTTCTGGAGGTAATGCATGGACCGAGGGTCACTTTCTAGTTGGCACAGTGATATTAGGATTCCTATCAATTTTCAAGAAAAGTCAGGCATCCTCACTTTTTGCAGCATTGAACTCCACGCACATCTCAAAGTGTCAAAGGAATGTGAGGCCCCCTGTCCAGATGAGGCATAGAACTACGGCTTTCTCTAGGGTCTCCACAGGGGATTCAGACATCCCTTCATCTTGTGAGATCAAATACGAGAATGCATTTAAGCCACTGCAGGGAAATCTGAGCTTCTTTTGAATCAGGGCCTCTCAGGATCCATTCCACTTGAGACAGAAAACACAGGGTCCCTCTCACATACCTATTGCTGAAGGAAAACTCCTCTTGAGGTGCTTGTGGAATGTTGGCTTACCTCTTCAGTCAAAGACAGGGAATCAGCTCTCATCTTGAGACGATATGGGGTGCATGGAGCTTTCCTCGAGTTGCTGTACTGAAATTAATATTCATATGGACTTGAGACGGGTGTCTCTGGGGATCTCTGTAGTTTCCTAAAGGAAGTCAAGCCACTGGTTCTGTATGATGTGGAACACGGGATAGCTATAGAGCCAATGAAGGGGAAATGGGCTTCATCTTGAGTTGATTTGGGGTACACCGAGCTATTCTGCATTCCTGAGGTGACAGCAGTGTCATACAGTGGGTGTGACATCATAAAAATATTGGTCAGAAATCATCACTAGAGTGGTTGTGATGACACAGATACAGCAGATGCAATGTCAGATATCGTGGGGGTGATGTCATGAGCACAGTGCATGTGCTGTCACAAATAATGTGGTGTGATGTCATAAAATGTGGATGTGATGCCTTATAAAGCATATATGATGTTATACATACAGTGGGTGTGATGTCATACATACAAAGGGTGTGATATCATCGAAAGAGTGGGTGTGATGACCCAGATACAGTGGTTGTTATGTTACAAATATAGTGAATGTGATGTCGTTTACAATGCATATGATGCCACCATATATAGCGGATGAGATTGCATAAATACAGTTGGTGTGACATCATCAATACAGTGGATGTGAGGACACAGATACAGTGGATACAATGTCACACATAGTGGGTGTGATGTCCTAAAAACAGTTGTTTGATGTCATAAAGTGAGGATGTGATGTCTTGTATAGTGCAAAAGATGCCATACATATGCCGAATGTGATAACATACAGAGAGTAGGTTTGATATTGTCAATAAATTGGGTGTGATGACACAGATTAATGGCTGTGATATCACATCTATAGTGTATACATTGCCCTAAATACTGGATGTCATCTCATATATAGAGGTTGTGATGCTATAATTACAGTAGTATGATGACATAAGGAGTGGATGTGATGTTATTTAAAGTGCATATGATGTCACATATATAGTGGGTGTGATGTCATACCAAAGTGGGTGTGATATCAGTGGAGAGGTTGTAATGACAAAGATACAGTGGGTGCAATGGGTGTGATGTCATGGCTGAAGTGGATGTGACATCATAAATACTGTGGTTTGGTGTGATAGAGTGGATGTGATGTCATCTGTAGTGCAAATGATGTCATACATATGCCGAGTGTGGTGTCATCAACACACAGTGTTTTGATGTCATACATAGTGGGTATGATGTCATAAATATAGTGGATAGGATGTCACACGAATACTGGATGTGATATCATACATATATTGGCTGTGATATCATTGATAGAGTGGGTGTGATGACACAGATAGAGTGGACCTGAAGTCAGATTGAGTGGGTGAGATGTCAGGTATAGCCATTGTGTTGTCATGAAAGCTGTATGGGTGGTATCATATATATTGGATATGATGTCATAAATATACTGGGTGTGATGTCATAGATAAATTGTGTGATGTCACACATAGAGTGAATGTGATATCATACACAGTTGATGACATGTCATATATAGAGCATGTGATGTCATGAACAGAGTGCATGTGATGTCATAAATACTAAGGGTTTTTTTCATAAAGTGTGGATATGATGTCATGTATAGTGCATGTGATGGTATGCATATGCCACCTGCGATGACTTACATAGTTGGTGTGATGTCTTCAACAGAGTTTGTGTTATGACTTATACAGTGGATGTGATGGCAGATAGAATGGGTTTCAAGTCAGATGTAGAGCTTGTGTTGTCATACACACAGTGTATGTGACATCATATAGAGTGCATATAATGCCATAAACATAGTGGGTGCCCTGACATACAATCAACTCTATGATGTCATCAAGGGTGGATGTGATGTCATATACAGTGTGCCTCTGGTGTCATACATTCAGTGGGTGTGATTTCATAGATACAAAGTGTGTGATATCATCAATCAACTGGGTGTGATTACACCAATACAGTGGATGTGATGTCAGATGCAGTGGTTGTGTTGTCATTCATACACCATGTGAGGTGTCATATATACTGAGTATGATGTCATAAACATAGTTGGTGTCTTGTCATAGATACAGTGGGTGTAATGTCACAAGTAGAGTGTGTGTGATGTCATATACAGTGGGCGCCATGTCAAGAGTAGAGTGAAAGTGATGTCATGAACAGAGTCTTGTGATGTCATAAAGAGTGGATGTGATGTCATATAGAAGTCATATGAGTCATACATACAGTGGGTTTGATGTCACAGATATAGTAGGTGTGGTATAATCAATAAACTGTATGTAACGAAACAGCATCTGTTGGATGTGATGTCAGATATCCTGAGTATGATGACTTGAATACAGTGGTTGTGATGTCATAGAGTGGTGTGATGTCACAAAGAGTGGATGTGATGTCGTGTGGAGTTTGTATGATGTCACACGTATGCCAAGTGTGATGACATCCATACTTGCTGTGATGTCATTGATACAACGGGTGTGACAACACAGATTCAGTGACTGTGATGTCAAATAGAGTGGCTGTGATGTCATGAATAGAGTGGATATGATGTCATGAATACAGTATTTTGATGTCATAAAGAGTGGTTGTGGTGTCATATAGAATTAATATGATGTCATACCTATAGTGGGTTTGATGTCACACATATAGTAGGTGTGGTATAATCAATACACTGTCAGTAAGGACGCAGATACAGTGGATGCGATGTCAGATATACTGGGTGTGATGACATTAATACAGTGGGTGTGATGTCATAGAGTGGCGTGTCATCATAAAGAGTGGATGTGATGTCATATGTAGTTCATATGATGTCATACACATTTTGGCTGTGATATCTTACATACAATGGAGGTTATGTGATCAGTAATCTGAGGGTGATGACACAGATGCCGTGGATGTGCTGTCAGATATAACGGGTGTGATGTGACATGCAGTAACTTTGATGTCATGAATAGAGTGTTGTGATGTCATAAAGCATGGGTGTGATGTCGTATATAGTGTATACTGTGCCATACATATAGTACATGTGATGTTCTATATACAGTGTGTGTGATATCATTGATATATTGGGTGTGATCACACATATACAGCATTGTGATGTCATAAAGCGTGTGTGTGATGTCGTATATAGTGCATATTGTGCCACCATATATATAGCACGTGTGATGTCCTACATACAGTGTGCATGATATCATTGATACAGTGGGTGTGATCACACAGATACAGTGTTGTGATGTCATAAAGCGTGGGTGTGATGTCGTATATAGTGCATATTGTGCCATACATATAGTACCTATGATGAGCTACTTACAGTGTGTGTTATCATTGATACAGTGGGTGTGACCACACAGACACAGATATGGAGGGTATGATGTCAGATACAGTGGCTGTATTGTCTTAACTCAGTGTGATTGATGTCAAATATACTGGATATGAATTCCCAAACATAGTGGGTATGATGACACAGATATAGTGGCTGTGATGTCACAGGGATAGAGGATGAAATGTCATACACCGTGGTTGTGATGTCATATATAGGAGATCTGATGTCATGAATGCAGTGGTTGTGATGTCATAAATACTGAGCATTGATGCCATAACGTATAAATGTGATGTCATGTAGAGTGTGTATGATGGCATACGTATGCCAAGTGTGATGACTTCCAATCTGGTTGTGATGTCATCGGTACAGCAGGTGTGACGACACAGATACAGTGGCTGTGATGTCAAATATTTTGGGTGAGATATCAGGTATAGTCATTGTGTTGTCATAAAAGCAGTATGGTTGATACCATTTAAATTGGATATGATGTCATAATTACACTGGGTTTGATGTCATACATATAGGTGTGTGATGTCATAAAGATTTCGTGTGATGGCATGCATACTGAATATGATGTCATACATAGAGTGTGTGTGATGTCATCCAGAGAGTGTGCCTGGTCTAACTGATACACTGTGTTTGATGACACAGATACAGTGGTTGTAGTATCAGATATAGTGGGTGAGGTGGCAGATATAACGTTTGTGTTGTCATGTGTATGACGAGATATATAATGTGTGTGATGTCATGAATGCAGTGAAAGTAATGTGATGACCACAATGGTGTCAGTTCCTAAAGAGTAGATGTGACTATATGCACAGTTCCTAAGATGTCATACATAAAGTGGGTGTGATATCATAAAAACATTGGTCAGAGATCATCACTAGAGTGGTTGTGATGACACAGATACAGTGGATGCAATGTCAGATATCGTTGGAGTGATGTCATGAGCACAGTGCATGTGCTGTCACAAATAATGTGGTGTGATGTCATAAAATGTGGATGTGATGCCTTATAAAGCATATATGATGTCATACATAGAGTGGGTGTGATGTCATACATACAAAGGGTGTGATATCATCGAAAGAGTGGGTGTGATAACACAGATACAGTGGCTGTTATGTTACAAATATAGTGAATGTGATGTCGTTTACAATGCATATGATGCCATCATCTATAGCGGATGAGATCTCATAAATACCCTTGGTGTGATATCATCAGTACAGTGGATGTGATGACACACATACAGTGGATATGATGTCACATACAATGGGTGTGATGTCATAAAAACAGTGGTTTGGTGTCATAAAATGAGGATGTGAAGTCTTGTATAGTGCAATAGATGTCATACAGATGCCGAGTGTGATGTCATACAAAGAGTCAGAGTGATATTTTGATTAAAGTGGGTGTGATGACACAGATTAGTGGCTGTGATGTCACATGTATAGTGTATATGTTGCCCTACATACTGGATGTGGTTTCATACATAGAGGTTGTGATGTCATAAGTACAGTAGTGTGATAACATAAGGAGTGTATGTGATGTTACACATAATGCATATAATGTCACACATATACTGGTTGCGATGTAATGCCAAAGTGGGTGTGATATCAGTGGAGAGGTTGTGATGACAAAGATACAGTGGGTGCAATGGGTGTGATGTCATGCCTGAAGTGGATGTGACATCATAAATAGTGTGGTTTTGTGTGATAGAGTGGATGCGATGTCATCTGCACTGCAAATGATGTCACACATATGCGGAGTGTGGTGTCATCAACACACAGTGTTGTGATGTCATGCATAGTGGGTATGATGTCATAAATATAGTCGATAGGACGTCACACGAATACTGGATGTGATATCATACCTATATTGGCTGTGATATCATCAATAGAGTGGGTGTGATAACACAGATACAGTGGACGTGAGGTCAGATATAGTGGCTGAGATGTCAGGTATAGTCGTTGTGCTGTCATGAAAGTACTATGGGTGATATCATATATATTGTATATGACATCATAATTACACTAGGTGTGATGTCATACGTATAGGTGTGTGATGTCATAAAGTGTTCATGTGATGTCATCCATACTGAATATGATGTCATACAGAGTGTGTGTGGTATAATTGATACACTTTGTTTTAATGACATAAATACAGTGGATGTAGTTTCAGATATAGTGGGTGAGATGGCAGATATAACATTTGTATTGTCATGTGCATGATGTCATATATAGTGTGTGTGATGTCATGAATACAGTGAAAGTAATGTGATGACTACAATGGTGTCAGTTCATAAAGAGTGGATGTAACGATATGTACAGTTCATAAGATGTCACACATAAGGTGAGTGTGATATCATACAAAGAGTTTGTCAGAGATCATCATTAGAGTGGTTGTGATGACACAGATACAATGGGTGCAATGTCAGATATCATGGGAGTGAGGTCATGAGTACAGTGTATGTGATGTCATAAATAATGTGGTGTGGTATCATAAAATGTGGATGTCATGCCTTATAGAGTGGATATGATGTTACACATACAGTGGGTGTGATGTCATACATACAAAGGGTGTGATATCATCGAAAGAGTTGGTATGATGACACAGATACAGTGGCTGTGTTGTTACAAATATAGTGAATGTGATGTCGTATACAATGGGTACGATGTCCTCATATATAGCAGATGAGGTCTCATAAATACAGTTGGTGTGATATCATCAATAGAGTGAAGGTGATGACACAGATACTGTGGATACGATGTCAAATATAGTGGGTGCTATGTCATAAAACGGTGGTTTGATGTCATAAAGTGAGAATGTGATGTCATCCATAGTGCAAAACATGCCATACATATGCCGAGTGTGATGTCATACAAAGATTGGGTGTGATGTTGCCAATACAGTGGGTATGATGACACAGATTAGTGGTTGTGATATCACATCAATAATGTATATGTTGCCCTATATACTGGATGTAGTTTCATATATAGAGGTTGTGATGTCATAAGTACAGTAGTATGATACCATAAGGAGTGGATGTGATGCTATATATAGTGCATATGATGTCACACATATAGTGGGTTTGATGTCATACAAAAGTGTGTGTGATATCAGTGGAGAGGTTGTGATGACATCAATACAGTATGTGTGATGTCTGATACAATGGGTGTGATGGCATGCCTTAAGTGGATGTGACATCATAAATACTGTCGTTTGGTGTGATAGAATGGATGTGACGTCTTCTTTAGTGCAAATGATGTCATACATATGCCGAGTGTGGTGCCATCAACACACAGGGATGTGATGTCATAGACAGTGAGTATGATGTCATAAATATAGTGGATATGATGTCACACGTATACTGGATGTGATATCATACATATAGTGGCTGTGATATCATTGATAGGATGGGTGTGATGACACAGATACAGTGGACGTGAGGTCACATATAGTGGATGTGATATCAGATATAGTGGACTTGATGTCATAAATAAAGTGTTTTGATGTCATGAAGAGTGGATGTAATGTCATATGCAGTGCATATGATGTCATACATATAGTGGCTCTGATGTCACACGTATACTGGTTTTGATAAAATAGATACATTGGGTGTGATGACACAGATACAGTGGGTGTGATGTAATATGTATAGGGGAAGAGATGTCATAAACCGTGGATGTGATGTCATATATAGGAGATCTGTTGTGATGAATGTGGTGGTTGTGATTTCATAAATGTTGATCACTGATATCATAAATTGTGAATGATTTCATGTAGAATGTGTATGATGTCATATGTGTGCCAAATGTGATGACTGCTATACTTATTGTGATGACATTGATACAGCGGGTGTGGCAACACTGATACAGTGGCTGTGATGTCAAATATAGTGGGTAAGATGTCAGGTATAGTCGTTGTGTTGTCATGAATGCAGTATGGGTGATATCATATATATTGGATATGGTGTCATAAATATAATGGGTGTGATATCATACACATAGGTGTGTGATATTATAAAGGGTTCTTGTGATGCCCTGCATACTGAATATAATGTCATAGATAGAGTGTGTGTGATGTCATCCAGAGAGTGGGTGTGGTATAATTGATACACTGGGGTTGATGACACAGATACAGTGGGTATGATATCATAATGGCTGTCTTATGAGACAAAGGCTGACATTCAGCAACCATGCTGACTTCAGAGAAAAAACATTTCTTTTTATGCCATCAAGTTTAAAATTAACTGTTCAAGGAAAACACCATTAAGATATAGTCATGGGCTTCCCTGGTGGCACAGTGGTTAAAAATCTCCCTGCCAATGCAGGAGACACAGGTTCGATCCCACATCCCTTGAAGCAACTAAGCCCATGCACCACAATTCTTGAGCCTGTACTCTAGAGCCCAGGAACAGCAACTACTGAGCCCACATGCAGCAACTCCTGAAGCTGGATTGAACGCTCTAGACCCCCTGCTCCACAACAAGAGGAGCCACCACAGTGAGAGTCCCCACACCACAACTACAGAGTAGCTGCTGTTTACCACAACTAGAGAAAAGCCTGTGCAACGAAGACACAGTACAACCATAAACGAATAAGTAAAATTATGTCTACAAAAGGTAGTCATGTTTAAGTTATCCTTGTCCATATAATTATTGCCTTGTCAATCAAAGCCCATCATAAAGCTTTAGCTCCACAGAATCTACTATTCTGACATTACATCCTGAAGGGAATCAGAGGTGAGCCCTGAGCCCTAGAGTGGAGAGTCACACAGCAGGACAATTAAGGAGGCCAAAGCACGTGAGAGGAGTCAGAGAACATGGTAAGATTTGATCTGAGAAATACCTAGGACCAAGTACATCCTGTCTGAGAGGCACTGTGGGAAGGCCAGCAGGTATACAGGGCCTGGAAGGTGAGGAGGTAGCTGATTTATGATGAGCTCCTATTGGGACAGGTCTGGGAGAGTCCCAGTTTCAAATACATTCTCAAATCTGTCAGGTCCTGATCCCAAATGTATTTGTTCAGCAGTACTGGCACATCTACTTTGCCCAGTACTGGGCTGGAGGGCTGTAACAGTCAAAATCAAGGTGCAGTCTATGCTCCCAGATGGCTGAGCAATGGTGATAACAGAATGAAGGTTGTTGGAGGCAGAGAACCAGGTCATTGACATCATAACCTTATCTCTCTCCCAGAATTACTACAACCATCACTCATTATCTTTACACTGATGTTCCTTAAAATAATCAAAATTTTAGCAAAGTTCCCCCAAGAGGGTACACTCAGTGCTTTAAGGATAGGAGACACTGTGGATGGACCTTACCCTGGATGTGCTGAGCAGATCTCCTCGTTTGCATGACTCCCACTGAGACCTACTGCTCACCTTCACACTGTTTCCCACTGTCTTATAAGCAGCCCACTTACTACTGAAACATTCACATCACAAAGAAGTAGGAACATGATTGAAAAATATCTGATATGGTATTTAGATTATCAAAATATTGGTTAAACAGATGTTTACAGATGGATATAGAGAGGAAGGGACAGAGGTGGACGAAGAAGGGGATTGGACACATAATTTTGCATGTCTACATGTCACAAGGGAAAACTTAGTCAGTGGCTCACTTTATGTCTGTTATTTGTAGAGAATTTCCATTAACTTCCAAATAAGATTAAAGAAGAAAAGCAAATCAGGACCTGAAAGAGGACCTGAAAGAGGTCCTGTAAGTTTATAAAATGTGTTCTGATGAAGGCTAACTTGGATCAGTTTTGAATGGGACAGTGTTGGTCAGAGCAGCCACACTGCCCTCTGGTGGCTTTTTTCAGAAATGGCAGGAGTGCTGCATGGCTCCATGATTTTGTCAGCAAAAGAAGTCAACATTTACACTTGCCACTTTCGCGATCTTACTGTTAGAGCAAACCAAACTCTGTAAGGCTCAGTGTTTTGGGGATGTCTGTCTTCACACTGTTTTGAGGACTCGAGCCAGGACCTGGGTCCACAGCAGAGAGGAGAGAGGAGGTTGTTGCCAGCTCACCAGCAGAGAGACGGTGGGAACCTGCTAGGATCACCTGTCTACACCCAGCTCTGTGTGTGCTGGATAGACATTAGTCTATCAAATCAAAGCAATTTATTATACTTTTCTGTTTATATTAATAAAACAGTTCAGAAAATTACAAAACTATCATTCCAAAGTATATGTATGATTTCATCTAAATTTACACAGAATTCTAAAAAATGGAATTACCTTACCTTACTGGTCTCTTTTTCACTTAATATGAGTGTAGTTATTCCATCCATTTGTAATTTTAGAAAATGTGAATTTAATGGCTGCATAATATTTAAGAAAATAGGAGATTTAAGTGAACATTTCATTTAAGTGAACATTTCATGCAAAAGTGGACACAATAAAACACCATAAAAGACAGAAATGTAAAGATGTATTAGAAACAGAAGAGATTAAGAAGAGGTGGCAAGAATACACAGAAGAACTATAGAAAAAAGTCTTAAGGACCATGGTAATGATGGTGTAGGCACTCACCTAGAGCCAGACATCCTGGAGTGTGAAGTCAAGTGGGTCTTAGGAAAGCTTACTACAAGCAAAGCTAGTGGAGGTGAGGAAATTTCAGTTGAGCTAATCAAAATCCTAAAAGACAGTGCTTTTAAAGTGCTGCACTCAATGTATCAGCAAATTTGGAAAACTCACCTGTGGCCACAGGACTGGACAGGTCAGTGTTCATTTCAATTCAAAAGAAGGGCAATGCCAAAGAATGTTCAAACTACTGTAAATTTGTACTCGCTCCTCTAATATTATATTCAACATCCTTCAAGTCAGGCTTCAACAGGCCATGAACTGGGAACTTCCAGATGTACACGCTGGGTATTGAAGAGGCAGAAGAACCAGAGATCCAATTGCCAACATCATTGGATCATAGAAAAAGCAAGGGAGTTTCAGAAAAACATCTCCTACTGCTTCATTGACTATGCTAAAGCCTTTGACTCTGTGGATCACAAAAACTGTAGAAAACCCTTAAAGAGATGAGAGTATCAGACCACCTTACCCGACTCCTGAGAAACCTGTATGTGGATCAGGAAACAACAGCTAGAATCAGACATGGAACAAGGGACTGGTTCCAAATTGGGAAAGGAGTATGACAAGGCTGTATATTGTCACCCTGATTATTTAACTTCAATGCAGAGTACATCATGTGAAATGCCAGGCTGGATGAATCACAAGCTATAATCAAGATTGCTGGGGAAATATCAACAACCTCAGAAATACAGGTGATATCACTCTAATGGCAGAAAGTCAAGAGGAACTAAAGAGCCTCTTGATATGGGTAAAAAGGAGAATTAAAAAGCTGGCTTGAAACTCAACATTCAAAAAAACAAAGATTCTGGAATCTGGTCTCATTACTTCATGGCAAATAGAAGGGGAAAAAGTGTAAGCAATGACAGATTATCTTTTCTTGAGCTCCAAAATCACTGCAGATGGTGACAGCAGTCAGGAAATTAAGACATTTATGGCTTGGTAGGAAAGCTCTGACAAACCTAGACAGCAGAGACATCAATTTGCCAACAAAGGTCCATATAGTCAAAACTATGGTTTTCCAGTAGTCATATACGGATGTGAGAGTTGCATTGTAAAGAAAGCTGAGTGCCAAAGAACTGATGCTTTTGAACTGTGGTGCTGGAGAAGACTCATGAGAATCCCTTGGACTGCAAGGAGATCCAACCATTCAAACCGAAAGGAAAGTAACCCTGAATATTCATTGGAAAGACTGATGCTGATATTCCAATATTTTGGCCATCTGATACGAAAAGCCATTGGAAAAGACTGTGATCCTGGGAAGGCCTGGAATCAAAAGGAGATGGGGGCAGCAGAGGATGAGATGGTTAGATACCATCACCAACTCAATGGACATATATTTGAGCAAACTCCAGGAGGTAGTGGAATACAGAGGAACCTGATGTGTTGCAGTCCATGGGGTCACAAAGAGTCAGACACAACTTAGCAACTGAACAATGACGACATAATATTCTTTATGATACCCTGTATCACAGGACCTGTTTCCACAGATCCTGATGCCAGCTTCCTTCACAATCATATCTTGTTCATCTCTGAAAGTGGAGTCTAAATCCTATCATTTCTAGGCAGCTTTCAAATCTAGAATCATTCCCTGAACTTTCAAAGCAGGTTCTCTTAATCCCTTTCTCCTAGGATGGCAGGCACTTCATACTCTGTCTTCTATCCTGGGGATTCAAAACTCCAAGATCAAGATGCTGCTCAATCAATTCTCGGGTCACACTCAGCACAGTGCTTGGTGTATGGTAAACAGCCAAAATAGATTTGAAAATTAAAACGAAATGAATTACTCACGGTTGCTTACAACTTTAATTGTTCTCCCTTCCTGGGGAGAACAGTTGGAAGACTCCCCAGTCTCTTTTGTGGCCACAGAAATGTATTGTGGCCAAAACAGCAGCAGAGAAACTGACCTGTATCCTTCCAGAGCTGGCTCATCATAAACTTCCATATGCATTTCTCCATATTCTTTCCCCCTTCTGCTGATGGATGCAGATGGGGCTGAGGTCTAAGGGGATGGAGATGGTATAGGATGGGAGGAGATTGGGTTCCTGAATGACCATCTGAAGGAGTGCAGTCTCCCGAAAGTGAATACCCACCTAGTGATGTGATGTGGGAACCATAGTGTTGTGCTGCTGAAATTTGGGGAGTTGTGTTGTAATTTAGCATAAACCATTATACACACAATTATGCTAATTATATGATCAACTTAAATTGCCCTCAATCTAGCACATTTAAAATGACATACATCAATTTGTATTACTGACAGTTTTACCCTCCATTTTAACCCTGCTCTTCTGAATCAGTCATTTGACCTCAGAGAATATCAATTCCTCAACAGTTTTTACTCTGAGATTCATACACACTGCAGTCAGAATTACAATATTTGAAAAGTAATGTAGAGAAAGTACTTTGCAGAGAAAACTTCAGTAACTTTTAATTCCTTGATCCTGCTTTGAAAGCACAGCATAGTAAACTACTTGTAGTTTATCCATATTTATTTCTAATTAACAAAGTATTTTAGTTGTGATTAATTGTTAACAAATAAATAGCAGGTTTCTTGTCCATGTCACAGCTGAATGACTAAATTCTCTCTCTGGAAGATTTCTTTACTGACCTTTATTTGTACTCAGTCAACTGATCTGGGTCAAATACCAGATATTAAAAATCTTCAGAATGTTCTTTTTCTTTCATTACTTTTCATCCAATAAGCATTTAACCACATGGATTTTTCTATGGTCTGGATTATTTTTGCTGACAAGCTATATGATGTTGCAAAAGACCTTAAGGTCCAAATGCTGGTATCTAATGAGTCTGTTCCTTTGAGGAGAGTGATTCACTTCTGCTCCAACTTTTGGAAAACTTACCCCAAAAGCTCCACCACCCTCCTATTCTGCCCACTTCATCCATTAGAGAAGTGTTACTTCCAAGGTAAATGCAGATGAACGCTTATACAATGGATTCAGTTACTTGCATGGGAACTGAAAGGACCTTTCCCATTCAAATATCCTGGTGAGGAACCTTGTTTTTAATTTCTCTGGGAATTAAGAAACAGCAAGGAATGAGGGTACGTGGTTGATAAATGAACATCAATTCTTCTGAAAATCACTCTGTCTCCTCCCCTTCCTCTTGGTGTTCAGTGCAGGGAAAGAACCCTGGTCATCACCATGTGGTTGTTGCTCTTCTTCTCTTCGAAGAGACAAGCCGTTTCATTGAGGACACTAATTCACCAAAGTCAAAGCTTGAATTCCTTTTATGTACCAGATGCCTATCTTTATAATATATGCCATCATCTTCAACAGTGAAATGATATGCTTTATTCCTCATTACAGAGACCAATCTGCTGTAGCAAAAGTCACTCCTGAGAGTTTTATGTGGAAATTTACTAACTCAAGAAAAAATTTCTGTAGAAAAAGACAACCCATCTCTGTGTTACAAAGCATTGTTCCTTGCACCAACCACCAGTGTTAACTACAATCTATTATGATTTGAAGCATGCTAAATAAGCAGATTGTACTAAAAAGCAACACATAAAAAACCCACAGAACAAACCCAAACTATTCTCAATAAAAATATCCATTTGCTGGAGCCAATCTGAGATTTAACCAGGATTAGATACTTTAAACTGCAACACTGCATACCAGAATACCATGAAATAAACATTTCTCCTGATTTGGATATCATCTCTTCCTAATGCAAACTTTACCATGACCCCCACACCCCAAAGAAATCCAAAAATCCCAAAACCATCCAACCAACAACAAAAAATAACCAAATACCCAAAACCAAACAAAAAGCCAAAGAAATGACGCCCATTACTATAACTAGAATTCTCAAATATTTGACCATCTATGGTAATTGCTCAAAGAAGTATTTTTTAAATGCTCATTTAGCTTAGGAGCTTCCCTAGTAGCTCAGTTGGTAAAGAATCTGCCTACAATGCCAGAGACTGAGGTTTGATTCCTGGGTCGGGAAGATCTCCTGGAGAAGCAAATGGCAACCCATTCAAGTATTCCTGCCTGGAGAATTCCACAGAGGAGCCTGAAGGGCTAAAGTCCATGGGGTCGCAAGAGTTGGGACACGACTTAGTGACAAAACCGTCACCATGTAACTTAAGAGCAGTGCAGCTTCTCCAAAAGTCGCCAAAAGTCATTAGGCTAACGAAATCAAGAAAAACTGTTCACCATACCCGAAAACAAAAAGGCGGAAATAGTTTTATTTCAAAGTTTGCTTAGATGTTAGTATGTCACAAACTGCCCTCCACGAAGCGCTCTTAGAGTCAGCGACCATCAATAAAGCCTGAAAACGATGAAAGTGAACTTTAACCTTTTGTAGCCGATCCTCCAGAAGGCTTTAGGAAAGAGCACGGAGTCCCATCTGAACACACGCTGCCGGCAGCCAGCGAACAGGATCCCCGAGCTATGCGCCCCCATCACCCACGCGCATCCTGGGAGCAGAGACCTCTTCACACCTACTGACCCACCGCGCCCAACGTGCACCCCGCGGCCCCAACTTTGGGCTCCTCGGGGGCACCTCCCTGTCCCGAACGTGCGAGCCCGTGGCGACTGGGTCCAGGCGGCGCCCACAGACCGCCCCCCGCGGTCAAGGGGCGCCGAGCAGGGAGGGCTGCAGGTGCCCGGGGTTCCTACCCCTCCACGACCGCCTTGGGGCCCCAGCCCAGCGTCCTCACCCTGCGGCCGGTGGCGCTGATCACGGAGCCAAGGACCGAGGGAGGCTCCTGCTCCTCGAGGCTGGAGGAGTCGGGGGCCGCTGGCCGGTGGGCAGGCGGGGGCACGCGGTGAGGGACTGCGGGTAGAGCTGAGCTGCACTTACTCGTGTCTGCGCTGCTCCCCGGTCCAGGGCGTTTCGCAGTGGGGACCGACCCAGTCTCCAACTTCCCTTCCCTCAAGACCAGTCCTGGGAGCTCAGGCATCCCTGTGTCTCCGCCCTCGCACATGTGGCCGCTCACGCCTGAGCACTTGCACCTGCAGCAGCTCAGGTGCCACACTCGCACCTGTGCCTTCGCTCCAGGGACGATGGGGGCGGGGAGGGGCGTTTGTCAGCCTCAGGACTCCTGGCTAGAATATCCTTATTTTACATTTCCTTAAAGTGTTTGACTTGATATTAGTTTTTTAAAAAATAAATGTCAAGTTTTCTTATCCTAATCATAATTTTATAACTATAGATTCTGTCTTTGTAAGATTTATTTAAGAATAATCATTTCTACTTGGTCAACTGAGTCACATAATAGGTACCAAAATTATATATTGCTTTTATAAATTTTCAGTCAATACGTTTTAGCCTGTGAAGTTTTATTTAGTGTGTGTCTGTGTTTTAGTACTATCAGCCTTGGCAGGGGCAGAGTCTTCAGATGAAGGGAGAGTTAGGA
>SNSB01003387.1:2577600-2630084 GCA_012922965.1 Capreolus pygargus | reverse complement strand
CTCTGGTGGGCAGTAGAGGTGTAGTTGGCTCCAGGTCTGGAGATGTTTCCAGAGCTTGTTCTGGAGCTGGTGCTGTAGTTCCAAGGAGAGAAAACATCAATAGGACTGCTTTTCCAAGTGTCTCCCAAAAGCAGAAAAGAAAGCTTCTCACTGCCACTCAATGATCTCTCAAAGATGCCAGCCCCAGAAAGTCTTCCCAGACTGCAGTCCAGGGCAATAGTGATCTGAGCTTCCTCATTTTTCCTGGCCTAGATCCAGCCTCAGAAGGTTCTGCTCTGTGTGGTTAAGCTCCCTCCCATCCTCATTTGCTCCCATCACATCCCCCTCTGCCTCAGTGGGCTCCAGGGTCTCCAGCTGTGCCAGTAGATGTTGGGCTTGGTGCTCCAGGTCTGAGTCAGGCATGCTGAGCTCTATTTAAGCCAGTAGCATCCTCAGCCAGGGATACTCTGGGGGCTGGTGGAAACCCTCAGGTTAATGGTACAGCTATGTGCCCAGGATGGTGGACATGGCCCTGGGGGGAGTCAGGTGAGCAGAAGAGTCAGAGACCTGGCTGTCCTTCCACACTGAGCTCCCGGGCAGCCTGGGGTCTGGTACTTTTTGCCTTCTGCTCCTGCCCGTTCAGAGGCCAGTTCTCCTCCAGGTAACATCTCACTTGGTGGTTCTTTGGAAAACTGAGTCCCTTCCTCTTGAATCGAAGTTGCACTCACACTGTCAGCTGGTGCAGGGGTCCACTGTCCTCATCAGAGTGAGGGAGGGTGCATCCACACCTAGAGGAGGCCAGGAAGGCATCACATGGACAGCACTGGAGACACACCCAGATGTGATGGCCAGTGTGACTGTGTGACCCCAGGAGAACTGAAGCCCTGGAGGGCAGGACTGCTGTGTGCCCAATGTATTACACAATGGTTGTTCCTAGAAAAGTCCCTGCACCTTGTGGGCCTTCCTGTATATTTCAAGAATAAATGAGCCCAACCAGCCACATCTGAGTGCCTGGGGCACTACTGATCACTCCCAGGGACCCCTGCTCTCACTCACCGAGGACAGGGCACTTCTCACAACTCACCTTGCAAATGGGAATCAGTTTGGCCCAAGGTCAAAGGCTAGAGACAACTGAGACAGAGACTTCTTGAGGGGAGGAGGAACATGATGACTAAGTACAATCACAGCCCCTCCAGCAGACTTTTCCATGGGGCCAGGTCCCCAGAAAGCACTTTCCAACTTTCCAGGAAGGACCCACTTAGTCTCCACATTCACCCTGAGGGCTGGTTCTCCCGTTGCCCTTGTGTGAAGAGGGACCAACTGGGGCTTAGAGAGGTGGAGAGATATTCCTGTGTCTCCAGCTGGAATGGGGCCAACTCCCCAGTGTGCCATAGGTGGAGGGGATTGCTCATCTTGTGAAGCAGGTCCAGCACCTGCTTTGTTCTTGTTCAGTCACTTAGTCTGACATTTTGCAACCCTGTGGGTGGCAGTACACTGGCTTTCCTATGCTTCACCATCTCCTGGAATTTGCTCAAACTCATGTTCATGGAGTCAGTGAAGCCATCCAACCATCTCGTCCTCTGTTGTCCCCTTCTCCTCTTGCCTTCAATCTTTGCAGAATCAGAGTCTTTCCCAATGAGTTGGCTCTTTGCTTCCATCAGAATATTTTCCAATGAGCCAGCTCTTCCCACGAGGGGGCCAAAGTATTGGAGATTCAGCTTCAGCATAAGTCCTTCCAATGAATATTCAGGATGGATTTCCTTTAGGATTGACTGCTTTGATCTCCTTGCAGTCCAAGGGACTCTCAAGAGTCTTCTCCAACACCACAGTTCAAAAGCATCAATTCTTCAGCACTCAGCCTTCTTTATGATCCAACTCCCACATCCATCCATAACTACTGGAAAAACCATAGCTTTAACTATATGGATCTTTGTTGGGAAAGTAATGTCTCAGCCTTTTATATGCTGTATAGGTTTGTCATAGCTTTTTCACTTTTTATATGCTTTGTAGGTTTGTTGTAGCTTTTTTCCCAAGGAGCAAGTGTCTTTTAACTTCATATCTGCAGTCACCATATGCAATGATTTTGGAGCCCAAGAAAATAAAGCCTGTCACTGTTTCCATTGTTTCCTCATTTATTTGCCATGAAGTTATGGGACCAGATGCAACGATCTTACTTTTTGAATGTTGAGTATTAAGCCAGCTTTTTCACTCTCCTCTTTCCCCTTCATCAAGACGCTCTCTAGTTCCTCTTCGTTTTCTGCCATGAGGGTGGTGTCCTCTGCATATCTGAGGTTATTGATGCTTCTCCCAGCAACCTTGATTCCAGCTTGTGCTTCATCCAGCCCCACATTTTGCATGATGTACTTGCATATAAGTTAAATAAGCAGGGTGACAATATGCAGTCTTGATGTACTCCTTTCCTAATTTGGAACCAGTCCATTCTTCCATGTCTAGTTCTAACTGTTGCTTCCTGACCTGCATACAGGAATCTCAGGAGGCAGGTAAGGTGGTCCAGTATTCCCATCACTTTAAGAATTTTCCACAGTTTGTTATGATCCACACAGTCAAAGACTTTAGCTTACTCAATGAAGTAGATATTTTTCTGGAATTCTCTTGCTTTTTCTATGATCTCCAATGAATAATGGCAACTTGATCTCTGGTTCCTCTGCCTTTTCTAAATCCAGCCTGAACATCTGGAAGTTCTCAGTTCATGTACTGTTGAAGCCTAGTTTGGTGAATTTTGAGCATTACTTTGCTAACATGTGAAATGAGTGCAATTGTGTGGTCGTAAGAGGCTAACAGGCAGGAAGGCCAGGCGTCTCCAACCGGAGTAAGAGGCTGCAAGTACCAGACATTTTTATCTCTCTTAAGCAGCAGGAAGAGACAAACCAGCGATATGTTTTTCCTTCTCTATACAAATTTAAAAAGAGGTTTCTCTTAAAATGCTGTGTTGCCATGACACCTGGTCTCACCTAAAGCTAACTGTGCTCAAACCTTGAGTTAGCCAATACATTTCCTTTTCTTATGGAAATGTTGTCTTAAGCTATGTTAATGTACCGCAGACTCTATCTTCAAGTTGGCTCAGCCAAAAGGCCTAACTTACTTACTCAGGTATTGTTCCCCTAATCTATGTAAACAAAGCTATTTGTTGGTATTCTGCCCTTCTACAAGATTCAAGTCAATTGTTTTATGGCCAGGGATGAAATATCTGATGACATTCTAAATTTTATGACATTCCTTTCTTTTCATTAGCAGACTGTGAGTGACTATATAACATACAGCTAAAGACTAGGAGGCAGGGTACTCTTTTGCCCCCTTCTGATGCCTATGTCAAAAGCTTTCTCTATTTCCTTTATACTTTAATAAAACTTGATTACACAAAAGCTCTGAGCGATCCAGCCACATCTCTGGCCCGGATTGAATTTGTCTCCTCCGGAGGCCAAGAATCGCAGTGTATCCCTTTGAGTAGTTTGAACATCCTTTGGCATTGTTGTTCTTTGGGATGGGAATGAAAAAAGACCTTTCTGAACACTGCTGAGTTTTCCTACTTTGCTGGTATATTGAGTGCAACACTTTAACAGCATTCATCTTTTAGGATATGACATTGCTCAGCTGGAATTCCATTATATCCACTAGCTTTGTTCATAGTAATGCCTCTTAAGGCCCACTTGACTTTGCACTCTAAGATGTCTGGCTGTAGGTGTGTGATCACACCATTGTGGTTATCTGGGTCACTAAGATCTTTTTTGTATATTTCTTCTGTGTATTCTTGCCACTTCTTCTTAATACCTTCTGCTTCTGCTAGATCCACACAGTTTCTGTCATTTATTGTGATCAAGTTTATTGGTCCCTTGGTATCTCTAATTTTCTTGAAGAGATCTCTAGTCTTTCCTATTCTATTGTTTTCCTCTATTTCTTTGCACTGATCACTGAAGAAGCCTTTCTTATCTCTCCTTGCTATTCTTTGGAACTCTGCATTCAGATGGTTTATCTTTCCTTTTCTCCTTTGACTTCAGCTTCTCTTCTTTTCTCAGCTATTTTGTAAGGCCTCTTCATACAACCATTTTGCCTTTTTGCATTTCTTTTTCTTGGGGATTGTTTGAGAATGGCCTCCTGTAAAACTTTTATGAACCACTGTTCATAGTTGTCCAGGAACTCTGTCTATCAGATCCAATCTCTTGAATATGTCACCTGCACTCTATAATCCTAAGGGATTTGATTAGGTTTTACCTGTATTGCATAATGGTTTTACCTACTTTCTTCAATTTAACTCTGAATTTTACAATAAACAGTTCATGCTCTGAGCCACATTCGGCTCCCAGTCTTGTTTTTGCTTACAGTACAGAGCTTCTGCATCTCTGGCTGCAAAGAATATAATCAATCTGATTTTGGTATTGACCATCTGGTGATGTCCATGTGTAGAGTCATCTCTTGTGTTGTTGGAAATGGGTGTTTGCTATGACCAGTTTGTTCTCTTGGCAAAACTCTTGTTAGCCTTTGCCCAGCTTCATTTTGTATTCCAAGGCCAAACTTGCCTGTTAGTCCAGGTATCTCCTGACTTCCTACTTTTGCCTTCCAGTCCCCTATGATAAAAAGGAAATCTTTTTCTTGGTATTACCTCTACAAGGTCTTGTATCTCTTCACAGAACCATTCAACTTGAGCTTCTCCACAATTAGTGGTTGGGGCATAGACTTGCATTACTGTGATATTGAATAGTTTACCTTGGAAAGGAACAGAGATCATTCTGTCATTTTGGAGACTGCATCCAAGTACTGCAGTTTGGACTCTTCTGTTGACTATTAGAGATACTGCATTTCTTCTAAGGAATTCTTACTCACAGTAGATGGCAAAAGCCCTGTAGGTGCCCAGGAATGTGGGGAGGTAGGAGGGGGTTGCTGCCCAGGAAACAGGTACCAGGTTCCCAATAGCATCTCTAGCCTATGTCTTTGGAAACTTCACATTATGCAGGTCTCATGTCCCCTGTGGGACACATTTTCTCTCTGGGGTGTAACACAGCAGACACACAAGTCAGAGGCAGCACCACGGACACCAGGAAAGCAGGGGCTGGAGCTCAGACTGAGTCCCCTGGACTCACAGCAGGAGGAGTGGCAGGAGTGCCTTCTGCAGAATAAAGGCCCTGGCATCACAAGTGAACTGGCGCTTGGGGATGGTTTCATGTGTTAGCAACTCGGGGCAGTTTTCATTGGACAGCTCTCCGTGTGTTAACTTCATCATCCCTGTGGTGGGGACCAAAACATCCCATTCTGGGGATGAGAACTGGGGTGATACGGGCTGGTCCTGGGGTGAGAGGCATCAGGATTCTCAGGCCAATATGGATACCTGGGGATGGAGTTAATACAGGATTAACTGTAGCAAAATACAGAAAGTTTCCTTGGGGAACATGAAGGGAAATCCTATCACAACCTCTTTCTGAGATTCCCACATGTAGATAATCAGTGGTTTTGCATCTGGACAACTTAGGGCCTGGGCCTTGAGGGCAGGTGGGAGAGGAGACGGGGCCCAGGTTCGTTTGGAAGCAGGACTCTAGGAGGGACCCAGGGGAGGTTCAGGGTGCCTCTGTAACCTGAGCATGTGCCTGCCCTGGGCTCTGTTGCTGATGGGGGTTCCTGGCCCTTGTGCGGGGAGATGGAGTAGGACGCCCCATGGACGGGCTCCTCTCTGCAGTCCCGAGAGGAGCCCTGTGAACACAGTGCCTGGCAGCCAGGCAGAAAGTCTCAAGGCACCAGTCAGCTGCCTGTGGTGCTTCTCAGACCTACAGACATCTCCCCTCCAGACACAGGCACACCACTCTCTACAAAGACCACCACTAGGGACGCAGACAGCCGACCACCTGACAGACTTGGGTCCACACTGGCACAGAGCAGACCACCTCAGGGATCCTGCTTCCCCACTACTAGCCCGTCCTAAAGTGTGACGGTGACAGGACCCCCAGGTCACCACGAGCCCACCAACCTGCTCCTGAGCAGAGGGAGAACCTCCCCTCAAGTCCCACTTCCCCTACATGGAGATGATGGCAGCTGGCACTGCCCAGGGAGGGCTCCCAGGGGTGGCCAAGCCTGGTGTGGCCAGCTCTAGGTTGACTGGGATTACCTTAGGTGACCTCCTGGTAAAGGACCAGAGGCATCCAGGTTGAGCCCTGAACCGCCTGAAACATCTGAAACACCACTCCCCCTAGGGTTTCCTGAAGCAGAAGCCCTGCCCAGTCGAGACACAGCTGGAAAACATCCTTCTGGATGAAGACTCTCCAACCAAGTGAGCCCCAACTGGCTGTGGCACTGTTGCTAGAAGGTGGGTGCCTGGTTACAGGGTTCCAAGTTCTGTTAGGGTCTCCCATCAAGGAAGTGACTTCACCAACTGGGGGCCCCTTCCTTGCATTGACAGTTGACACCCCTGCATATAGCCCTCAGGATCCTGACCACTCATCCCTCATCCACGCAGCCCCGGGCCTCACACAGTTGCACCACACAGCCCTCCACACAGCTCCCGGGCAGGCTGTGTGTGCAGCTCTGAGTTGACAGACCTGGGCCCAGACTCACCTCACGTTTCATACCTGTTCTCCATCCTGGATGAGTCCCTGTCTCTCAAAGCCTGTCGGTGTCCCCACCTGCACACCGGGGATGAGGCCTGCATGGACTTCTTGGGATTTCCTCAGACATAGGAGGGACAAGACCTGGAAAATATGGGAGTCCATGTCTCAGGCAGGCAGTGCCTCCAGTCCCTGTCAGTTCATCTTATTACCATCCTCCTATCGGTCCCTCTTCTGATCCCAACCCACATTCTTTATTAAATGTCAGGGTGAATGTGAATGTATGAGTGTATCCCAGTGCTCACTTTGGTAGGCCAGAAGAAAACTGCCCCGGTAAGGAGGAATAGGTAACAGCTTCCTAAGATCTCAGGGTTTCTAATTTCCAAAGCATACCTAATGAGAGGGGTCTCAGCTTTGGCCAAGGAGATCAAGACACTGTGACACAAGACATTAAAGTTGGCAGGGGCAGGAGCTGGGTTGGCAGACTCAACATCGTCTGGCCCCACTGTCCACACCCATAACCACAGTACAGGATATGATGACACATCTACATTCATGGGGCTCACAGCCCAGCAGGCTCAACATCTCAGGCTGGACACACAGAGGCCCAGGGACAAACTGTCATCTGCCACACAGACTTGACCATCCCATCTGTTGTGGCCTTTATGTTCCTGTCCTTAAATCACTCTGTCATTTTTGAGATTGCACCTAAGCACACCATTTCAGACTCTTTTGCTGACTATGATGGCTACTCCATTTCTTCTAAGGGATTCTTGCCCACAGTAGTAGATGTGATGGTCATTTGAATTAAATTCACCCATTCCAGTCCATTTTAGTTCACCGATCCCTAAAATATCAATGTCCACTCTTGCCATCTCCTGTTTGACCAGTTTAAATTTACTTTGATTCATGGACCTAACATTCCAGGTTCCTATGCAATACTGTTCTTTATCACATCAGACTTTACTCCCATCAGCAGTCACATCCAGGACGGGATGTTGTTTATGCCTTGGCACCATCTCTTCATTCTTTCTGGAGTTATTTCTCCAGTAGCATATTGAGCACCTACTGACCTTGGGAGTTCATCTTTCATTATCATATCTTTTTGCTTTTCATACTGCTCATGGGATTCTTAAGGCAAGAATACTGAAGTGGTTTGCCATTCCCTTCTCCAACAACAAACAAGCAAAAAATATAAAAGGTAGGAACAGACAGCCTCTGCAATAAAAGATGTTGGGAAAACTGGACACTTACATGCAAAACAACCAAACTGGACCACTATCTTACAATATGCAGAGAACTGAACTCAAAATGCATTAAGCCTGAGTAGAAGACCTGAAACCACAGAATTAGAAAAAACAGGTAGAAACCTCTTTAACAGCTGTCTCAGAAATGATTTTTTGGATCTGATTCTAAACAAAAAAGAAAAGCAAATAGTAACAACCAGAATTATAGCAGAGGTCAACAAAATAAAACAGAGAGAAATGAAATGAAATAGGAGAAAATATTTTCAGTTCATATATTTTGTAAGGGACTAATATCTAAAATATATAAAGAATTCATACAACTAAATAGCAAACAAAAAAACCAACTTCATTTTAAAAAGGGCAAAGGTCTCAATAGACATTTTTTCCAAAGAAGACATACAGATGGCAAACAGGCACAGGAAAAGATGCTTTACATCTGTAATCATCAAAGAAATGCAAATCCACATCAACAGATGTTACCCCCTCACATCTACCAAAATAGCCATCATCAAGAGGAACACAAATAAATGTTGGCAAGGATGTGGAGAAAAAGAAATACTTGAACACTTTTGGTGGGTGTGAAATTGGTGTAGCCAGTACGGAAAACACTATGAAGTCTCTTCAAAAAATAAGACTACCTCACGATCCAGCAATCCCACTCCTGGACATATACTGGGAGAAAGCTGTCAATTGAAAGGATAATGCACTACTAGTTACAATGCCTAAGATGTGGAAGCAACTTAAATGTCCACTGCCAAGTGGATAAAGAAAATGTGGTGCATATACACAATGGAATACTATGAACCATAAAAAGAATGAAATGTTGCCATTTGCAGCAACTTGGATGGACCTGAAGATGATCATAGAAGTGAAGTCAGTTGACAGAGAAAGACAAATATCTTATGATACTGCTAATATATAAATTCTAAAAAAGTGATACACATGAACTTATTCACCAAATAGAAACTGATACACAAATTTTAAAAGCAAACTTACGATTATCAAATAGGACAAGTGAAGGGAAGGATAAATTAGGAGGTTGAGATTAATACACAGATGCTACTATATGTAAAATAATCAACAAGGACCTACTGTATAGCACAAGGAACTCTCCACAATATTCTGTAATAACTTATAAGGGAAAAGAATCTGAAAAAGAATAGATCTATGAATATATATAACTCAATCACTTTTTTGGATACCTGAAAATTATACCATATTGTAAATCAAGTATTCTCCAGTATAAAATAAAAATTAAATTAAAAAAGAACTCATACAACTTAATAGCAAACAAAATAAATATCATTTTTCAAAGGGCAGAAATCTAAATACACATTGTTTCAAAGAAGATATACAAATGATCAACAGGCACAGGAAAAGAGGCTCAGCATTCTAAATCACTAGAAAAATGTAAATCCAAACTGCAATGCAGTATCACTGAGCACATGCTATCATCGAAAAGATCAGAAATAATATGCTGGGGAGTATGTGGAGAAAAAGGAACCTTTAGGCGCTGTTGATGGGAAGGTAGAATGATACAGCCAGTATGCAAAACAGTATGGAGGGTCTTCAAAAACCAAAAAGTAAAATTACCGCATGATCCAGCAGTTTCACTCCTAGGTGTACATATCTGAAGAAAATAAAAACACTAATTCAAAAATATACATGGGCTCCAATATTGTACCACATTATTTACAATAGCCAAGATATGGAAGCAATCTAAATGCCCAGCAGCATATGAGTTGATTAAAATAAATTATACACAACACACAATGGAATACCACTCACCTACAGAAAAGAGTGAAAAATTGCCATTTGTAAAACATGGATGGATCTGAAGAATATTAGGCTTAGTAAAATAAATCAGAAAAATACAAATACTTACTGTATGTGATCATTTATTTTTGGACTCTAGAAAAGAAAACAGTAAAAATCCCTGGTGATCTAGTGGTTAGGACTCCACACACGCACTGCAGGGGGCCTGTGTTTGCTCCCTGCTTGGGGAACTAGAATCCTGCAAGCTATGTGGCAGGGACTAAATAAAGAAATAAATAAAAATAAAAATGGAAACACTAAATAATCAAACAGAAACATACTCACAGATATAAGGAACAAACACGTAGTTGCTAGTGGTGAGGACTAGAGAGACAAGATGAGTTAATAGATTAAGAGATACAAAGTCCTATGTATAAAATAAATAAGCTCTGTGTTGTCAGGAGTTTTCACATGTACGTTTTAAACTTAAACAAGGCACAGTTCTCAAAATGGGGATTTTTTAATTGATGCTAAGGCAAGGGTAAAAGTACCCTTGTACTGCGTGGGAATCAGTTCCTCAGGCCATCCCTAAACGAATGTGTGAGCAACTGTTAAAATAATTTTATGAAAGTGGTCTGTTTGAATTTTCTGTCTACTCTAGATTGAAATTTGGTAATTTTTGTTGTTCAGAAAATTATTCATGTAGCCTATCATGTCAAATTTATAGGTATGAAATTGTTCAGTATCTTTACATAATTCTGTTTTATACAGCTTTTCTAGTTTTATTCATGATACACTAATTTTTTATTGGCTTCACAGGGTTCATTTATTTCCATATAGAAAAATAATACTTTCCTTTTCCAAAGCCCAGTATTTAGTTGTACCAATGAAGCAGAGTATGTTCTTTCCAATTGGTACTTTTAGGTTTTCCATGTTTAATGCATCCATCATTTCCAATGTGTAAAATTTTCGCTTCTACTCCTAGTTTGAATGATTGATCTGTGTAACTGCAATCTTGCTAAATAAATTAAAAAATTCAAGTTTTTATAGGAAAAACAAAGCAAAGCACAGTTGCCATCAATTAAAAAGGACAACAATGAGGTTATAGTAAGTGACAGATGTGAAAATATATTTTTAACATAGATGAGACAGATAAAAATCAGTGACATATAAAAAATACCTCAAAGAGCAGTGGGTCCTCATTTAGCCCATGCACCGCGCATATGTAGAGCCCTCCCGGGAAAGGGGCAGGTGTGGGCTCCTCTGTTCCTGTACTGAGCATGTGTGGGGCCCTCAGGAGTCATTCCTATGCTGAAATCTTAACCTCTAACGTGATGGTATGAGGAGATGGGGCAGGTGGATGTGATTAAGTCAGAAGGAAGAGCCCTCATGGAAGAAGAGTGCTCTTGCAAAACAGGCCTGGGAGAGCCCCTCCTCTCTTCTGACAGGTGGGAGTGCACTAAAAACAACCCTCCTATGAACCAGAAAGTGGTTCCTCACTAGTCATGGACTCTCATTCACCTTGATCTTGGACTTCTCACCACTGGTAACTGTTAAGAAGTAAATTTCTGCTGTTCATATGCTACTTGATCTATGGTATTTGTTTCAGCAGCCCAGATGGAATAAAGCAGCCAGTGTCTGATTATAATCACTATGGATATAACTAAGCAAAGGTAGAGGGTGAAGGCAGGGAGTGGGGATGTTTTATTTTAACTGGAGTGACCAGTGACATCTTTGTGTTGGGAGGAACATGAAGGAAATGATACTTCAGAAAATTCTAAATGTTCTTCTCAATAGGCCCTGGAATGCATTTGAGAAAATTAAAAATCCTTTCCTGACTGACAACCAAAATAACACTTGACATAAATGGCAACAGGTAGAAAGTTTTATCTCCATCACATGAGCAAAAGCAACAAGAAGAAAACATATTTATATACATATCAAACCCTACAAACCAGCAAGGATCCAGTATCAGCAAAACATGCCTTTATGGCACCATGAACGAGGCTCAGCAGAGACTACCATGGGAAGATTAGACCTCAAGTGCTTCATGGAAGAGAATATTTTGACTACCTTATAAAAGAAATTCCTATAAATCTGTTAAACTCCTAAAAGACACTATTGGAACCATCAATGAATAAGACACAATGAAACACGCCCATAATGGAGAAGAGTATGGAGGTTCCTCAAACCTCACCATATAGTCATGGACTGTAGAATATTAAAGACAATTGGAGACTTTACCACAGAGCAGAGAAGGCAGACCAAGTGAGACCCAACAGTAGACCAGTCACCAGTCACAAAGTAGCAGGGAACACAAGGGAAAAGCAGCTTTAGATGCCAAAGTAAACATCACAGAAATGGTCTGTAGGGTTTTCATTCTAAACTATCACTCAAGAACAAAAGCACAATAAGAAAATTTTCAGATGAAAATATTTTCAGACTACAAGCATTTGCCTCTCTCAGGCTCTCACTGGGAGTGAGGAAGGATGTAGTTTGAGTGAGTCCCAGAAGGAAGGAGTGCAGTGAGACGTGGGGGCAGGAGATGGGCAGATGCAGGTCTAAGTCAGATAGTCACTGACTGTGTGAAACAACACCCATGGATCAGTAGTGATAATGATCATGAGAAATTAGAAGCATTAAATTCTGTGGTCCAGTCCTGCATCTTGGCTACCTGCCACTCTACCAGGGTTTAGGAAGCCAGAGCTGAAGTTGAGAGCATGAGTGTATGTGTGTATATATATATATATGCACAAATATAAATATATATATATGCATATGTATATACAAATATAAATAATCATTTATATCAATTCATATAAAAAGAATTGTACAATATACACAAGTGTGACTTTTCTTGGAATGCAAGAATGCTTCATCATAGTAAAATGCATTGGTATCATGCACCACGTTGGAGAAGGAAATGGCAACCCACTCCAGAGATCATGCTTAGAGATTCCTGTGGACAGAGGAGCCTGGTTGGCTGCTGTCCATGGGGGTCACACAGAGTTGGACATGACTGAAGTGCCTTAGCAAGCAAGCAAGCAAGTAATGCACCACATTCACATAACATAGGGAAAAACCATGATCTCAATTAATGCAGAGAGGGCAATGTAAAAACTTCAAAACCTTTTCATGATAAAAAAAAAAAAAAACTTGACAAATAACACTTAAAGGAAACTGCCACCATAAAGTTAATTCCCCTGATGGCCCAACAGTAAAGAATCTGCCTGCAAAGCAGGAGATGCCCTAGAGGATGAAACATCAACCTACTACACTATTCTTGATCAGAGAGTCCCATGTAAAGAGGAGTCTAGTGGGCTACAGGGAAAAAGGTTGTGAAGAGTTGGACACAACTGACTACACACAGACAAGTAAAACTCACAGCCAACATCACAGCCAGTGATGAAGACTGAAAATTTTTCCTTTGAGATTAGGAAACACAGACCAATTCTAGGTTTTGCCATTTCTATGCAACACAGCACTGAGAGTCTTAGCCATAACAGTCAGGAAAGATAGACATACAGACAGACAGATAAATCAGTGACATTTCAATCTGAAAAGAGGTAGAATTATCTAGGTCCACCCATGACATAATCTCAAATGTAGAAATCCTAAGTATGCCACAAAAAAAATACTGTTATAAACAAAAAATTAATTCGGCAAAGTAACAAGGACATTCACCAAAGTCAATGCTGAAAATCAGTGGCACTTCTGTACATTAATGTTCAAAGTGAAAAGGAAATGAATAAAACATTTTTGTTTACAATTGTTTCAGGAAGAATAAACTACTTAGTGATTAACTGAACAAAAAAAGTGAAGACTTACACAGTGAAATGTCAAACTTTGTGAAGACATTTAATGACACAAATCCTGTTTTCACGCACTGGAAGACTTATTGCTAAGATCTCAATAGTAACCATTACAATTTTCAATTCCAGTGCAATCCTGATCAAAACTTCACCCTAAACCCAAATGCCTATCTTAAAACACTTTACAACTAATATACCCTAAAATAGCCAAACAACCAAAAGAAGAAAATGTAATATGGGAGAATACCATTACTGATTTCAAAACTTACAGCAAAGCTATAGTAATCAAAAGAGTTTGGTACTGGTGTGGATCACAGCCTTGTAGTGATGAAGGGGTTTTCACAACTCAGTGAAGCCATCAGCCATGGTATACAGAGTCACCCAAGATGGATGGGTCATAATGAAGAGTGCTGACAAAAAATGGTCCACTAGGGGATGAAATGGCAACCAACGTCATTATCCTTGTCTGGAGAACACCATAAACAGTAAGAAAAGGCAAAAAGATATGACACTGCAAGATGAGCCCCCCAGGTCAGAAGCCATTCAGTATGCTAAACTGGGGAAGAGTGGAGGGCAACTACTAACAGCTCCAGAGAGAAAGAAGTGGCTGGGCCAAAGCAAAAATGATGCTCAGTTGTGAATGTGTCTGGTGGTGAAAGTAAAGTCCCATGCAGTAAAGAACAGTATTGCATAGGAACCTGAAATGTTTGGTTCATGAATCAAGGTAAATTGGATGTGGTCAAGCAGAAGATGGCAAGAGTGAACATAGACATCTTAGGAATGAGTGAACTAAAATGTACCAGATTGGGTGAATTTAATTCAGATGACCATTATATCTAGCACTGTGGGCAAGAATCCCTTAGAAGAAATGGAGCAGGCCTTGTAGTCAACAAAGAGTCCAAAATGCAGCACTTGGGTTCAGTCTCATAAACGGCAGAATGATCTCTGTTCGTTTCCAAGGCAAACCATTCAGTGTCACAGTAACCCCAGTCTATGCTCCAAACACTACTGCCAAGGATGTGAAGTTGACCGGTTCTATGAAGACCTACAAGACCTCCTAGAACTAACACCAAAAAAATAAAGGAAAGGAAAATATGTCCTTTTCATCATAAAGGATTTGAATGCAAAAGGAGGAAGTCAGGAGATATCCAGAATAATAGGCAAGTTTGGCATTGTAGTGCAAAATGAAGCAGGGCCAAGACTAACAGAGTTTTGTCAAGAGAACATGCTGGTCATAGAAAACATCCTTTAACAACAACACAAGACATGACTCTATCCATGGACATCACCAGGTGGTCAATACGAAAAACAGATTGATTATATTCTTTGCAGCCGAAGAGGGAGAACCTCTACATAGTCAGCAAAAACAAGACTGGGAGCTGACTGTGGCTCAGATCATGAGCTCCTACTGCAAAATTCAGGCTTCAATTGAAGAAAGTAGAGAAAACCACGAGACCATTCAGATATGACCTACAATCAAATGCCTTACAATTATACAGTGGGAGTAACAAACAGATTTAAGGGATTTGATCTCATAAACAGAGTGCCGCCCAAAGATTCACATCAGAAAGAAGGGTCAACATGATTGAGAAATATCTCTAACATATTACATAGATTGTGAAGAGATATTTTTCATAGACAGATGTTTATGGAAAAACGAAGAAAGGAGGGCACACAGGTGGAACGAGTTAGGGGGTTTAGACACAGACTTTAAATCTTTGTAATGTGTCACAAGGGAAAACTTCAAGTCACTGGCTCACCTTGCATTTTTACTTGTCCTGGATTTTGGCTTTTTCTAAAAGATGTTCTCTGTGTGTGTGTGTTGCTCAGTCATGTCCGACTCTTTGTGACCCCATGGGCTGTAGCCCACCAAGATCTCCTGTCCACGGAATTCTGCAGGCAGGAATATTGGAGTCCGTTGACATTTCCTGAGGAAGGCTAACTAGGAAAGGGCCCCTTTTGAATGGGGCAGTGTGTTTGTCATTAGCAGGAAAACACAGTGGCAGAAGATGGGTGGATGCACGTCTCAGTCAGATAGTGCCCTCTGGTGGCCCTATGGGGCTTCGTGGTTCCTTGTGCAGAAACAGTCTGAATTTTTCATTCTAAACTACCTGCCTTCAATTCAGGAGACCCAGCTTTAATCCCTGGGTTGGGAAGATCCCCTGGACAAAGAAATGGCAACCTCCTGGGGAATTCCATGGACAGAGGAGCCTGCTGAGCTACAGTCCATGAGGTCGGAAAGAGTCAGACATGATTGCGCTACTAACACACAAACTATCACTCAGGAATAAAAACAAATTAAGAATATTTTCAGATGAAAAAGACTGCAGTGTTTGCCTCTCTTAGGCTCCCACTGAGATTGAGGAAGGGTTTATTTAAGGAAGAAGTGAGTGAATCACAGAAGGAAGGAGTAGAGGGTGAGAAAGAGAGGCAGGAGAAGGGTAGATGCAGGTCTAAGTCAGACAGTCATTGACTGTGTGAAACAACACTCATGGAGCAGTAGTATCAGTCATCAATGACTAATAAGAAGCATAAATCTCTGTGGTTCAGTGCTATGTCCTGGCCATCACCTGCCACCCAACCAGGATTCTGGAAGCCTGAGCAGAAGTTGGAAGTGCATATATATCTCTTTATATAATAATCATCTATAGCTATCTATAACAACCCATTCCAGTGTTCTTGCCTAGAGAATCCCAGGGATGGCAGAGCCTGGTGGGCTGCCATCTATGGGGTTGCATAGACTCAGACATAACTTAGCTGAAACAACAGCAAATAATAAGAATCATACACCATGAACAAGCGGGATTTCTTTTTGGAATGCAGGAATGCTTCAACCAATTAAAATGCATCTGGATATCACGCACATTAACAGAATAAAATGGAGAAAACCTATTCATCTCAGTTAATAGAAAAAAGAGTTGAATAAATTAAACACCTTTTCATGGTAAACTCACCTGACAAATTAAATTTGAGGGAAATTATCATGACATAATAATGCCATCCATGTAAAACCCAGAGCCAACATCACAGTCATTCTTGAAACATGGGAAATCTTTCCTTTGATTTCAGGAAACATGTAAGAATACTGGGTTTTACCACTTCAAAGCTATAGTACTTGTAGTTTTAGACATGCTTGTCAGCAAAGACATATAAGAAAATAAGTTGAATTAATACATAAATCACCAACATTCAAATATAAAAAATGGAAGTAGAATTATCTATGTTCACATGTGACATGATTTCATAAGTAGAAATCCTAAGGACACCACAAAAATGTTATAAATAGTAAATGAATTCAGCAAAGTAACATGGTAAAAAAATTAACACTGAAATTCACTTGCATTTCTGTGCAGTAATAGGATCAGTTTAGAAAGGAAATTAAGAAAATTACCACATTTAAAATACATCAGAAAGAATAAATTACTGAGTTTCCCTGAGGTCTCAGATGGTAAAGAATCTGCCTGTAATGCGGAAGACCTGAGTTTTATCCCTACGCTGGGAAGATCCCCTGGAGGAGGGCATGGCCACCCACTCCAGTATTCTTGCCTGGAGAACCCCCATGGCAAGAGGAGCCTGGTGGGCTAAAGTCCGTGGGGTCTCAAAGAGTCGGCCATGACTGAGCAACTAAGCACAGCACTGAGTAGTTAACTCAGGAGGTGAAGATTTGCACAGTGAAACCTTCCAAACACTGCAAATAAAGTGTATGACACGAATACCATTTTCATGGATTAGAAGATTTACCACTGTTAAGATTTCAATATCAGCGTCTGTAATATACAATTGTAATTCAATCCCTATCAAAACCCCACAGGAAAAAAAAAACCCATCCAAAAAAAAAAAAACCTACCCTAAAATTCACTACTGAACTAATTACAATTCACTAATTAATACCTAATTAATGCCCAAACTGCCAACCAATTTTGAGCAAGAAGAGCAATGTGGGAGGACACACATTCCTTGATTTCAACATTATCACAAACTTACAGTAGTCACAACAGTCTGGTACTGTCATAAAGATAAAATTATAAATCAATGGAAAAGAATTCAGAGCCCAGCAAAACCTTCACACATAAGGTCAAATGATTTTTGACAAAAGAGGTAAGATCATTCAATGGGGAAAGACAGTATTCCCAAAAACGGTGCTGGGAGAACATGACATCCATATGCCAAGGAATGAGGCTCAGTTTAGCTCAGTCACTTAGTCGTGTCTGACTCTTTGTGACCTCGTGGACTGCAGCATGCCAGACCTTCCTGTTCATCACCAACTTCCGCAGTTTACTCAAACTCATATCCATTGAGTTGGTGATGCCATCCAACCGTCTCATCCTCTGTTGATCCCTTCTCCTCCCATCTTCAATCTTTCCCAGCATCAGGGTCTTTTCAAATGAGGCAGCTCTTCACATCAGGTGGCCAAAGTATTGGAGTTTCTGCTTCAGCATCAGTCCTTCAACCACATATTCAGAACGGATTGCCTTTAGGATGGACACGTTGGATCTCCTTGCAGTCCAAGGGACTCTCAAAAGTCTTCTTTGTCACCACAGTTCAAAAGCATCAATTCTCTGGTGCTCATCTTTCTTTATAGTCCAACTCTCACATCCATACATGACTACTGGAAAAACCACAGCTTTAACTAGATGGACCTTTGTTGGCAAAGTAATGTCTCTGCTATTCAACATGCTGTCTGGGTTGGTCATAACTTTTCCAAAGGAGCAAGCGTCTTTTAACTTCATGGCTGAAGTCACCATCTGCAGGGATTCTGGGGTCCAAAATGTAGTGTGTCACTGTGTCCCCATCTATTTGCCATGTAGTGATGGGACCAGATGCAGTGATTTTAGTCTCCTGAATGTTGAGCTTTAAGCCACTTTTTCACTCTCCTCTTTTACTTTCATCAAGGGGCTCTTTAGTTCTTCTCTTTCTTCTGTAGTTGTGGTGTCATCTGCATGTCTGAGGTTATTGATATTTCTCCCAGCAATCTTGTTTCCAGTTTGTGTTTCATAAAGCCCAGCATTTCTCATGATGTGGCTGGAGCTGTGTGAACAAGATTTAGAAAGGCTAACTGGAAAATGAATCAAGAGACATATCCAGAGAGAAACCTACACACCTATTTTCAACTTATCTATGACAAAAGAGACAAGAATATACAACGGAGAAAAGATAGTCTCTTCAATAAGTGGTGCTGGGAAAACTGGACAGTTTCATGTAAGAGAATAAAATCAGAACAATCTCTAACACCACACATAAATATAAATTCCAAATGGATTAAAGATCTAAATGTAAGACTAGGCACTATAAAAACGTTAGAGTAAAACATAGGCAGAACACTCTCTGCCATAAATTTCAGAAAGATCTTCTTTAAGCCACTTCCCAGAGTGATGAAAATAAAAACAAAAATAAAAAAATGCAGCCTAATCAAACTTAAAAACAGACCCCTGGTAGACAGTGTTCTCCCACAATGAAAAGAGCCCACAGATAAAAAGAAAATATCTGCAAATGAAGTGACCAGCAGGGGATTAATCTTCAAAATATGCAACAGCTCATGCAGCTCAACATTTAAAAAAAAAAAACAACCAATTAGTATCTCCAATCAAAAAATAGGTGGAAGATCTAAATACACATTTCTCCAAAGAAGGCATACAGGTGGCCAATAGGAAAATGAAAAGACACTGAATATCACTAATTATTAGAGAAATACAAATCAAAACTACGATGAGGTATCAGCTCATACCAGTCAGAATGGCCATCATCTAAAAATCTACAAAAAATAAATGCTGGGGAGGCTGCGGAGAAAAGGGAAGCTTTCGTACCTTGTTGGTGAGAATGTAGATTGGTACAGCCACTATGGAAAACACTATCAGTTCAGTTCAGTCACTCAGTTGTGTCTGACAGTATGAAGGTTCTTAAAAGACTAAAAGTAAGACTTGCCATATGATATAGTAATATTACTCTTGGGCATATGTCCAGAGAAAACCATAATTTGAAAAGATACATGATCCCCAATGTCTGTTGCAGCACTATTAACAATAGCCAGAAGACAGAAGCAACTAAATGTTCCTCAATGGAGGAACAGATAAAGAATATGTGGCTCATATTTACAATGGAATATTACTGACTCTTAAAAAGAACAAAATAATGCTATGTGTGCAACATGGATGAACCTAGAGATTGTCATACTGAGTTAAGTCTGATATAGAATGACAAATATCATATGATGTCACTTCCATATAGAATCTAAAAGAATGGTACATATAAACCTATTTACAGAAATAGAGTCTCAGATGTAGAGAACAAACTTATGGTTACCAAAGAAGGGTGAAGGATAAGTTAGGATTGACAAATACACTCTACTACACACAAAAAATAGATAAAGATCTACTGGAGAGCACAGGGAACTCTATTCAATTCTTTGTAATAAGCTACATGGGAATAGAATCTAAAAAAAGAGGGTATATATATAACTGACTCACTTTGCTGCACAGCAGAAACTAACAGCACTGTAAAGAATGATGTTACAGGGAGGAGTCAAGATGGTGGAAGAATAGGATGGGGAGACCACTTTCTCTCCTACAGATTCATCAAAAGAACAATTGAACGGTGAACAAAGTTCACAAAACAACTTCTGATCACTAGCAGCAGACATCAGGCGCCCAGAAAAGCAGCCAATTATCTTCAGAGGGAGGTAGGACAAAATATTAAAGATAAAAAGGGAGACAAAAGAGCTAGGGACAGAGACTCCTCCCAGGAAGGGAGTCTTAATAGAGGAAGTTTCCAATCACCAGGAAACCCTCTCACTGGCGGGTCTGGGGGAAGTTTTCAAATCTCAGAGGGCAACCTAACTGGGAGGAAAAATTAAATAAGGCCCACAGATTACATGCCTAAAAGCAACTCCCAGCAGAAAAGTACCCCAGACGCCCGCACCCACCATCAGCAAGTGGGGGCGAAACGGAGAGGAGCGGGCGGCACTGCTTAGGGTAAGGACCAGCCTGAAGGCCCTGAGAGAAGTTGGAGGGAGCTTTTTTTAAACTGTGGGAAAGCAAGGAAAAATTAACTGGCTGGAACACACCTCCAGCGGTTCACAAAAAAAAAGGGACTGAGAAACTCCAGAGAAGAGCTGGCCCATCCCCACTGGAGGAAGGAGGTGGGGGGAGGGGAAAGGGGAAAACTCAGCCCCAGTGAAGCCACTCCCTCCCACATGGCAAACAGGCCCCCGGTTCCTATCTAAAGACTTCCTGAGACCTGACCGGCGGCACGCGCTGGGGCCACAGAGGGAAAAGGCGCGCTGCACCCGGGGAGAGGGTGCCAAGCCTCTGGGTGCCTGAGCAGCTGAGGCCGGGGAAGACACAACACGCAGGCGCAACCGAATCCGCGCTCTTGTGGAGGACACGAAAACTGGAACAGCACTCAACGCAGGGCCCGTTCCATATAGAGCAGCTGGGAGCCTGAGCAGTGTAGACGGGGAAATCACAGACACCCCTGTATGGGGCAAGCCCTGTGTGGCCAGAAAACTGTGAGTGCTCCCCACACACAGCGATATCTGTCTGCAGCACCCCACCCTCCCCGTAGCAGGACTGAACTGAACTAGCTAACCTAAATAAGAGATCACCTCCGCCCGCCTGTGCCAGGGCGGAAATTAGACACCAAAGAGACGGCAAACAGAAGCCAACTAAACAAAGGGAATTGCTTCAGAAAGGACCGGTGCAACAAATTAAAATTCCTGAAGGTAACACCAACTACACCGGAAGGGGCCTATAGATATCGAGAAGTGTAAGCTGGAAAAAGGAGCTATCTGAAATTGAACTGAACCTACACTGACTGCAACAGCTCCAGAGAAATTCCTAGATATATATGTATATTTTTTTGTTAAATTAAAAAAAAAATTTTTTCTTTTCTTTTTTTTAAATTTTTTTCACTTTTATTTTCTTTTAAAATTCCCTACTACTTCCCCATTACTCCTCAACTTTCATTTTCATATATTTTTATGATTTTTTCAATTAGGGGAAAAAATTTCTTTTTATTTCTTTTTATTCTTCTTTTTTTTCTTTTCTTTTTCTTGTTTTTCTCTCCTATTTCCTTTTAAAGTCCTCTAATACTCCTCTATTATTCCTTAATTTTCATTTTCATCTCACTGTAAACTTGCAAAAAAAAAAAAGAGAGAAGCCCTATTTTTAAACTGAACTTCATATATATTTCTAAATTTTGGGTTTTTGTTTTTAAATATTTTATTTCAAGGAGTCTAACCTCTACGCTAAATTTTTTAATCTTTGTTTTTCAGTATGTGATATAAATTTTGGACATTTAAGAATCCAATATTCAATTCCCATTTCTATTCAGGAGTGTGTTGATTACTCTTTTCCACTTTTGACTCTCTGTTTTCTACGTCAGAACACCTCTATTTCTTTCCCCTTCTCTTCCCAATCCAATTCTGTGAATCTTTGTGGGTGTCTGGGCTACAGAGAACACTTTGAGAACAGATAACTGCGTAGATCTGTCTCTCTCCTCTTGAGCCCCTTTCTCTCCTCCTGCTCACCCCTATCTCCTTCCTCCCTCTCCTATTCTTCATGTAACTCTGTGAACCTCTTTGGTTGTCCCTCATGGTGGAAAATCTTTTCACCATTAACCTAGAAGTTTTATAATCAGTGCTGCATAGTTGGAGAAGTCTTGAGACTATTGGAAGTATAAAACTGAAATCCAGAGGCAGGAGACTTAAGCCCAAAACCTGAGAAAAACAGAAAACTCCTGACTACACAGAACATTAAGGAATAAGAGACCATCCAAAAGCCTCCATACCTACACCAAAACCAACCACCACCCAAGAGCCAAGAAGCTCCAGAACAAGACATACCACACAAATTCTATAGCAATGCAGAAACATAGACCTAAGTGTCAACATACAGGCTGCCCAAAGTCACACCTAACACATAGACCCGTTGCAAAACTTATTACTGGGCACTCCATTGCACTCCAGAAAGAAGAAATCCATTTCCACACACCAGAACGCTGACACAAGCTTCCCTAACCAGGAAACCTTGACAAAGCAATCATCCAACCCCACCAACTGGGTAAAATCCTCACAATAAAAAGGAACCACAGAACAGAAGAATACAGAAAGCCCACTCCAGAAACAGCAATCTAAACAAGATGAAAAGGCAGAAAAATACTCAACAAGTAAAGGAACATGAAAAATGCCCACCAAGTCAAACAAAAGAGGAGGAGATAAGGAATCTACCTGAAAAAGAATTTAGAATAATGGTAATAAAAATGATCCAAAATCTTGAAAACAAAATGGAGTTACAAATAAATAGCCTGGAGACAAAGATTGAGAATATGCAAGAATGTTTAACATGGACCTAGAAGAAATAAAAAAGAGTCAGTTAAAAATGAATAATGCAATAAAAGAGATCAAAATCACTCTGGAGGGAACCATGGGTAGAATAACAGAGACAGAAGATAGGATAAGTGAGGTAGAAGATAAAATGGTGGAAATAAATGAAGCAGAGAGGAAAAAAGAAAAAAGAATAAAAAGAAATGAGGACAACCTCAGGGACCTATGGGACAATGTGAAACACCCCAACATTCGAATCATAGGAGTCCCAGAAGAAGAAGACAAAAAGAAAGGCCATGAGAAGTTACTCGAAGAGATAATAGCTGAAAACTTCCCTAAAATGGGGAAGGAAATAGCCACCTAAGTCCAAGAAACCCAGAGAGTTCCAAACAGGATAAACCGAAGGCAAAATACCCCAAGACACATATTAATCAAATTAACAAAGATCAAATACAAAGAACAACTATTAAAAGCAGCAAGAGAGAAACAACAAATAAAACACAAAGGGATTCCCATAAGGATAACAGCTGATCTATCAATAGAAACCCTTCAGGCCAGAAGGGAATGGCAGGACATACTTAGAGTAATGAAAGAGAATAACCTATAACTTAGATTACTGTACCCAGCAAGGATCTCATTCAGATATGAAGGAAGACTCAGAAGCTTTACAGACAAGCAAAAGCTGAGAGAATTAGCAACATCAAACCAGCTCTTCAACAAATGCTAAAGGATTTTCTCTAGACAGGAAACACAGAAAGGTTATATGAATGTGACCCCAAAACAACAAAGTAAATGGCAACGGGACCATACCTATGAATAATTACCTTAAATGTAAATGGGTTGAATGCCCCAACCAAAAGACAAAGAATAGCTAAATGGATACAAAAACAAGACCCCTATATATGCTGTCTACAAGAGACCCACTTCAAAACAAGGGACACATACAGACTAAAAGTGAAGGGCTGGAAAAAAATATTTCATGCAAACAGAGACCAAAAGAAAGCAGGAGTTGTAATACTCATATCAGATAAAATAGACTTTCAAATAAAGGATGTAAAAAGAGACTAAGAAGGACACTACATAATGGTCAAAGGATCAATCCAAGAAGAAGATATAACAATTATAAATATATATGCACTCAACATAGGAGCACCGCAATATGTAAGGCAAATACTAATGAGTATGAAAGAGGAAATTAATAGTAACATAATAATAGTGGGAGACTTTAATACCCCACTCACAACTATGGATAGATCAACTAAACAGAAAATTAACAAGGAAACACAAACTTTAAAGGACACAATGGACCAGCTAGACTTATTGACATCTATAGGACATTTCACTCCAAAACAATCAACTTCACCTTTTTCTCAAGTGCACACGGAACCTTCTCCAGAACAGATCACATCCTGGGCCATAAATCTAGTCTTGGTAAATTCAAAAAAATTGAAATCATTCCAGTCATCTTTTCTGACCACAGTGCAGTAAGATTAGATCTCAATTACAGGAAAAAAATTATTAAAAATTCAAACATATGGAGGCTAAGCAACATGCTTCTGAATAACCAACAAATCATAGAAGAAATCAAAAAAGAAATCAAAATATGCATAGAAATGAATGAAAATGAAAACACAACAACCCAAAACCTATGGGACATTGTAAAAGCAGTGCTAAGGGGAAGATTCATAGCATTACAGGCCTACCTCAAGAAACAAGAAAAAAAGTCAAATAAATAACCTAACCCTACACCTAAAGCAACTAGAGAAGGAAGAAATGAAGAACCCCAAGGTTAGTACAAGTAAAGAAATCTTAAAAATTAGGGCGGAAATAAATGCAAAAGAAACTAAAGAGACCATAGCAAAAATCAACAAAGCTAAAAGCTGGTTTTTTGAAAAGATAAACAAAATTGACAAACCATTAGCAAGACTCATTAAGAAACAAAGGGAGAAGAACCAAATTAACAAAATTAGAAATGAAAATGGAGAGATCACAACAGACAACACTGAAATACAAAGGATCATAAGAGACTACTACCAGCAGCTCTATGCCAATAAAATGGACAACTTGGAAGAAATGGACAAGTTCTTAGAGGAGTATAACTTTCCAAAACTGAACCAGGAAGAAATAGAAGATCTTAACAAACCCATCACAGGCAAGGAAATCGAAACTGTCATCAGAAATCTTCCAGCAAACAAAAGCCCAGGACCAGATGGCTTCACAGCTGAATTCTACCAAAAATTTAGAGAAGAGCTAACACCTATCTTACTCAAACTCTTCCAGAAAATTGTGGAAGAAGGTAAACTTCCAAACTCATTCTATGAGGCCACCATCACCCTAATTCCAAAACCAGACAAAGATGCCACAGAAAGAGAAAACTACAGGCCAATATCACTGATGAACATAGATGCAAAAATCCTTAACAAAATTCTAGCAAACAGAATCCAACAACATATTTAAAAAATCATACACCATGACCAAGTGGGCTTTATCCCAGGAATTCAAGGATTCTTTAATATACGCAAATCAATCAATGTGATACACCACATTAACAAATTGAAAGATAAAAACCATATGATTATCTCAATAGATGCAGAAAAAGGCTTTGACAAAATTCAGCATCCATTTATGATTAAAACTCTCCAGAAAGCAGGAATAGAAGGAACATACCTCAGCATAATAAAAGCTATATATGACAAATCCACAGCAAGCATTACAGTCAACGGCGAAAAATTGAAAGCATTTGCCCTAAAATCAGGAACAAGACAAGGGTGCCCACTCTCACCACTTCTATTCAACATAGTTTTGGAAGTGTTGGCCACAGCAATCAGGGAAGAAAAAGAAGTAAAAGGAATCCAGATAGGAAAAGAAGAAGTGAAACTCTCTCTGTTTGCAGATGACATGATCCTCTACATAGAAAACCCTAAAGACTCTACCAGAAAATTACTAGAGCTAATCAACGAATATAGTAAAGTTGCAGGATATAAAATTAACACAGAGAAATCTCTTGCATTCTTATACACTGAGAAAACAGAAAGAGAAATTAAGGAAACAATACCATTCACCATTGCAGTAAAAAGAATAAAATACTTAGGAATATATCTACCTAATGAAACAAAAGACTTATACATAGAAAACTATAAATCGCTGATGAAAGAAATCAAAGAGGACACAAACAGATGGAGAAATATACCGTGTTCATGGATTGGAAGAATCAATATTGTCAAAATGGCTATACTACCCAAAGCAATCTATAGATTCAATGCAACCCCTATCAAGCTACCAACGGTATTTTTCACAGAACTAGAACAAGTAATTTCACAATTTGTATGGAAATACAAAAAACCTCGAATAGCCAAAATAATCTTGAGAAAGAAGAATGGAACTGGAGGAATCAACTTGCCTGACTTCAGACTATACTACACAGCCACAGTCATCAAGACAGTATGGTATTAACACAAAGACAGAAATATAGATCAAAGGAACAGAATAGAAAGCCCAGAGATAAATCCACGAACCTATGGTCACCTTATCTTTGACAAAGGAGGCAAGGATATACAATGGAAAAAAGACAGCCTCTTTAACAAGTGGTGTTGGGAAAACTGGTCAACCACTTGTAAAAGAATGAAAATAGAACACTTTCTAACACCATACACAAAAATAAACTCAAAATGGATTAAAGATCTAAATGTAAGACCAGAAACTATACAACTCCTAGAAGAGAACATAGGCAAAACACTCTCCGACATAAATCACAGCAGAATCCTCTATGACCCACATCCCAGAATATTAGAAACAAAAGCAAAAATAAACAAATGGGACTTAATGAAACTTAAAAGCTTTTGCACAGCAAAGGAAACTATAAGCAAGGTGAAAAGACAGCCCTCAGATTGGGAGAAAATAATAGCAAATGAAGCAACAGACAAAGGATTAATCTCAAAAATATACAAGCAACTCCTCCAGCTCAACTCCAGGAAAATAAATGACCCAATCAAAATGGGCCAAAGAACTAAACAGACATTTCTCCAAGGAAGACATACAGATGGCGAAAAAACACATGAAAAGATGCCAACATCACTCATTATCAGAGAAATGCAAATCAAAACCACAATGAGGTACCATTACACACCACTCAGGATGGTTGTTATCCAAAAGTCTACAAGCAATAAATGCTGGAGAGGGTGTGGAGAAAAGGGAATCCTCTTAAACTGTTGGTGGGAATGCGAAATAGTACATCCACTATGTAAAACAATGTGGAGATTTCTTTAAAAACTGGAAATAGAACTCCCATATGACCCAGCAATCCCACTTCTGGGCATACACACCAAGGAAACCAGATCTGAAAGAGATACATGCACCCCAATGTTCATCACAGCACTGTTTATCATAGCCAGGACATGGAAGCAACCTAGATGCCCATTAGCAGACGAATGGATAAGGAAGCTGTGGTACATATACACCATGGAATATTACGCAGCCATTAAAAAGAATTCATTTGAATCAGTTCTAATGAGATGGATGAAACTGGAGCCCATTATACAGAGTGAAGTAAGCCAGAAAGATAAAGATCACTACAATATACTAACACATATATATGGAATTTAGTAAGATGTTAATGATAACCCTATATACAAAACAGAAAAAGAGACACAGATATATAGAACAGTCTTTTGGACTCTGTGGGAGAAGGCAAGGGTGGGATGTTTCAAGAGAACAGCATCGAAGCATGTATATTATCTAGAGTGAAACACATCACCAGCCCAGGTTGGATGCATCAGACAAGCGCTCGGACCTGGTGCACTGGGAAGACCCAGAGGGATCGGGTGGAGAGGGAGGTGGGAGGGGGGATTGGGATGGGGAACACATGTAAACCCATGGCTGATTCATTTCAATGTATGACAAAATCCACTACAATAAAAAAAATGCTGCATAACCCTATTAAATGTCTATTTGAGAACATTTTCACTCTTTTCATTGCTAAATAATATTCCATTCAGGAACCAGGACATTTGGCTTTTGTCTGTTGATGGACATTAGAGTTTTCACCTTTGGGCTCTTCTGAACAGTGGTGCTCTGAATACTTGTGTACAGGCATGTGAATAGGTGTATTCATATGCTTTTGGGTATTGATGTAGGAGGCGAATTGGGGGATGGACTGAAAACTGTAGGCTTGTCCTTTTGAGAAATTGCTGAAGTGTTTTATACAGTGGTTGTAACCATTTGACAGAGAAGGCACTGGTGACCCACTGCAGTACTCTTGCCTGGAAAATCCCATGGACAGAGGAGCCTGCAGTCCATGGGGTCCTGGAGAGTCAGACATGACTGAGCGACTTAGCAGCAGCAGCAGCAGTACCATTTGACAATCCCCAGAATTTAGGTGTATAATTTCCACTTCTTCATTTGTATTGCAGTTTCCTTTCTCTCCGTCCTTCTCTCTTTCTGGTCCCTCACTCTAAGGAACAAGCCTGTATATTACAAGTTGCCATATGAAGAGGCATCTGTGGTTTAGCATTGAGACCATGACATAGGAGCTCTTGGGTCCTGACTCATGAGTTCACACTCCTAGACCCCAGGGAGACACTGGCAGAGGCATCCATGAGAATCATGGTCAATTCCTGGTCCACAGATAGTGTGAGATAATAAATGTTTGTTGCTTAAGTCACTCAAGACTGGCTAATGTTATCACACAGAATGGACCACTCACACAGCCATCAAGCATTCAGGCCCTGGCCCCTCCCTCCCCACTGTCCCCTACTGTCCTCCCAAGCTCCCACCAGCCACACTAGCTTCCTCTGGCTTCATCTCCGGACAAACACATTCTGTGTGTCCATACACCTGTGCCTTCTTCTGGGATAATTATCCCCAGATGTGTGAATGGTTGGCACATTCTCATTACCCTGCTGGGGACAGACATGTCCCCTCAGTGAAGACCCTCATGATCACATTGTGGCACCTACCTTTTTTCAACATAGAACTTGCTTCCTTCTGTGTTTCTCCACTTCCCCCTCCATTCTGTGACCCTGGTGCTTCTTTTCATCACAGCCCCCACTGGATGCTCAGGGCACAGCTGGTAATTGAATAGATAAGAGGCTCCATTCCTCCACTGAGAAGCTCAGATGCTAACAGGAGAAAGTATAGGCCAGGTCAGGGTCAGGGGAATGTGTAGGAGTGCAAGGGACACTCTCCTCGCCCCAGTACTGGACACATCACCCCTTTTGTGGGAACCACTCACACTACACACCAAGCAGGGAAAGCACAGCACAAACCACACCCTGAGAGGCTTCAGGACACCAGCGTTCCTTGGGCCCCAGGAGGGAGTGTGACAGGACCCACAGGAACCAGGGCCTTGAGAGGGACCTTGAAGAGGCCCCTCCACCTCCCCGTGTCCACTTCAGCCGTGGGGTGTCTAATTCCCTTCAGAGGTCTCCTCACCACAGCCAGTGCAGATGTTCTGACCTTGATTCCATATGAGGTCCAACAAGGTGGTCTTTGCCTCAGTCCAAGGAAAAACAGTGCATGTTTCTGTCACTGTTGCCACCCCAAGGCCCACCCCTCCCCTGACCCCACTCCCTATGGTCCCTTCCTCTGATGTGTGTCAGTGCCTGCTTGTGCGCACACCCACAGAATCTACTCCACATTGCCAAAATATCCTGGGGTCTTAGGACCTCTAATCCCACGCAAACTATGTGGCAGGGAGACAGCCCTAGCCTAGGAGATCCTAACTCTCCCTTCATCTCAAGACTCTGCCCCTGCCAAGGCTGATTAGTAGTAAAACACACACACACACACACACACACACACACACACACACAAAATAAAACTTCACAGGTTAAAACGTATTGACTGAAAATTTATAGAAGCAATATATAATTTTGATACCTATTATGTGACTCAGTTGACCAAGTAGAAATTATTCTTAATGAAATCTTACAAAGACAGAATCTATAGTCATGAAATTATGATTAGGATAAGAAAACTTGACATTTATTAAAAAAAAAAAAAAACTGATCTCAAGTCAAACACTTTAAGGAATGTAAAACAAGGATATTCCAGCCAGGAGACCTGAAGCTGACAAACGCCCCACCCCGCCCCCACCGGCCCTGGAGCGAGTGCGCAGGAGTGAGCGGCTGCAGGTGCGAGGGCGGAGGCATAGGGACGCCTGAGCTCCCAGGACCGGTCCTGACAGAAGGGAAGGTGGAGACTGGGTCGGTCCCCACTGCGACACGCCCCGGACCGGGGAGCAGCTCAGACACGAGTAAGTGCAGCTCTACCCGCAGCCCCTCACCGTGCACCCCCGCCTGCCCCGCGGCCAGCGGCCCCGACTCCTCCAGCCTCGAGGAGCGCGAGCCTCGCTCTGTCCTGGGCTCCGGGGTCGCCACCACCGGCCGCAGGGTGAGGACGCGGGGCCAGGGCCCCAAGGCGGTCGTGGAGCGGTGGGCTCCCCGTGCGCTCTGAGCCCTCCGTGCCCGACGCCTCTCGAGTCTCCTCTCGGCGGGGCTGCCCCACGACCACAGGGGCCGGCCTCTGGGTCTGCGGCGTTGCCTGGGCCCCATCCCTGCGGGCGCGCGGATCCGGGAAGGGGAGGTTCCGCCAAGGAGCGCGAAATTGGGGCAGCCGGGTGTGCGTCGGGGGCGGTGGGTCCGCAGGTGTGAAGGGGTCTCTGCTCCAGGGATGCACACAGGTGATGGGGGCGCACAGTTCAGGGATCCTGTTCGCTGACCGCCAGTAGTGGGGGTTCAGATGGGACTCCCTGCTCTTTCCTAAAGCCTTCTGGAGGATCAGGTACAAAAGGTTAAAGGTCACATTCACATTCAGTATTTTCGGGCTTTATTGACTGACTGTGACTAACTCACCTAGCGCTTCCAGGAGGGTAATTCATGACATGCTAACACATAAGCAACGTTTCAAGTAAAGTAGTCCCCACCTTTTAATGTTTTTGTGTATGGAGGGCTTTTTGAACAGTTTGTTTTTGTTTCTCTTCATCTTTTCCAGCAACAGACCGTTGAGAAATGGCATTACTCTAAGTTAAAGGAGCATTTAAAATTTTTATTTCTGCACAGTAATCATAGATGCTAAAGAATTTTCACATTCTAGCATCTGTAGATGCTAGAGCTCTTTGTAAAGAGCTCAGTTGTCGTTTGGTAAATTTTGCTTGAAGGGAAGACTTTGGAATCCAGAGAAATGTTCATTTCATGAAATTGTGGTGTACCCTTTTGCAATTTTGAATATCTAATCCAGGGGAATTCTCAGATTTTTTCCAGAAAATGCATATTTTGTTTGAGAATAGTTTCGGTTTTGTTCTGTGGTTTTTTATGTGCTGTTTGTTGGTACCTACTTCAGTTCAGTTCATTTCAGTTGCTCAGTCGTGTCCGACCCTTTGTGACCTCATGACTCACAGCAGGCCAGGCCTCCCTGTCCATCACCAACTCCTGCAGTTTACTCAAACTCATGTCCATCATGTGGTGATGCCATCCAGCCATCTTGTCCTCTGTTGTCCCCTTTTCCTCCTGCCCCCAATCCCTCCCAGCATCAGGGTCTTTTCCAGTGAGTCAACTCTTTGCATGAGGTGGCCAGAGTATTGGAGTTTCAGCTTCAGCACCAGTCCTTCCAACAAACACCCAGGACTGATCTCCTTTAGGATGGACTGATTGTATCTCCTTGCAGTCCGAGGGACTCTCAAAAGTCTTCTCCAACACCACAGTTTAAAAGCATCAACTTTTCAGTGCTCAGCTTCCTTCACAGTCCAGCTCTCCCATCCATACATGACCACTGGAAAAACCATAGCCTTGATTAGATGTACCTTTGTTGGCATAGTAATGTCTCTGCTTTTTAATATGCTACCTAGATTGGTCATAACTTTCCTTCCAAGTAGTAAGCATCTTTAAATTTCATGGCTGCAATCACCATCTGCAATGATTTTGGAGCCCCCATAAATAAAGTCTGACACTGTTTCCACTGTTTCCCCATGGTTTTCCTATGAAATGATGGGACCAGATGCCATGATTTAGTTTTCTGAATGTTGAACTTTAAGCCCACGTTTTCACTCTCCTCTTTCACTTTCATCAAATACCAGACCACCTGACCTGCCTCTTGAGAAACCTGTACACATGTCAGGAAGCAACAGTTAGAACTGGACATGGAACAACAGACTGGTTCCAAATAGGAAATGGAGGACGTAATGGCTGTATATTGTCACTGTGCTTATTTAACTTATATGCAGAGTACATCATGAGAAATGCTGGGCTGGAAGAAGCACAAGCTGGAATCAAGATTGCCAGGAGAAATATCAATAACCTCAAATATGCAGATGACACCACCATTATGGCAGAAATTGAAGAGGAACTAAAAAGCCTCTTGATGAAAGTGAAAGAGGTACCTACTTAGGAGGTTTCAAAACAATCTAATTAAAACTAGTGATTGGTGCAAAATACTATGCTTTGTAACACAGAGATAGGTTGTCTTTCTCTATCAAAAGTGTTTCTTGAGTTAGCAAATTTTTCCCTTGAAACCGTCAGGAATGACTTTTTATAACCCTGCAGTTGTGACTCTGATAATTAGGAAGTATATTGTTTCACTGTTGAAGATAATGGCAGACATTTCAAAGATGGACAACAGGTACACAAGAGAAATTCGAGTACTAAGTTTGGTGCATTGGTGTCCGCAATAAAACTGAGTTTCTCTTTTAAGGGAAAAAGAAGGAAAACCACCTGGTGATGACCACGGGCTCTTTTCATACACCAAACACCCAGAGGAAGGGGAGGAGGTGGAGTGATTCTCAGATGGATTGTCCATTTGTTCATTTACCAACCACAGACTTCCTTTCCTTGATGTTTCTTGACTCCCAAAGAAATTAGAAGTGTGGTTCCTTACCAAGATATTTGAATGGGAAAGATCCTTTCAATTCCTAGGGAGGTGACGAGATCCACTGTGTAGCTTGCATCTCCCTGAACCTTGTAAGTAGCTCTGAGAACATCTTCTTCTCTATTGAGTTAGGCAGAAAGGGAGGGTGGTGGAGCCTTGGGGGGCAAGGGTTCCAAAAGCTGGACTAAAACTTAATCACTGTCTTCAAAGAAATAGACTGGATGCCATATTTTTTATCTTAAGGCCTCTTGCAACATTAGGGAAATCATTTGTAGTGGAAGTATTCCACACCATATAAAATTCCATGAGATCAAATGTATTATTGACTGAATATTGATGAAAGGAAAAGAACATTTTGAAATTTTCTGATAGCTGATATTTGACCCAAGTCAGTCAACCACATACAAGTACTGATCACTAAAGAATCTCCCCAAAAGGATATTTATAGTCATTCAGCTGTGATGTGGTTAACAAACCTGTCATTTCCTTTTTTTTAATGAATCACAACTAAAATATTTTCAATTAGAAATAAATATGGATAAACCACAAATAGTTTGCTGTGCTGTGTTTTCAAATCAAGATCAAGGAATTAAAATCTATTGAAGTTTTCTCTTGAAAATACTTTCTCTACACTGTGTTTCAAATATTATTATAATTCGTCTTGCAGTTTTTATTAATTTCAGAATTTAAAATGTTGAGGAATTGAAGTTCTCTGAGTTCAAATGACTGAGTCAAAATTAACAAGGTTAAACTGGATGTTAAAACTATTAATGGTACAAAATTTACTTTTGTTATTTAAATGTACTAGATTGATGGCTATTTAAGTTCGTCCTATGATTAACATTTTTGTGGGTATAATAGTTTATGCTGAATTATCAAATAACTTAAAATTTCAGAAGCACATCACTCTGTTTCCCACATGACAGTGCTGAGTGGGTGTTCACCCTGGGGAGACTGCACTTCCTCATGTGGTCATGCAGGAACTCAGACTTCTATCCTTGGCCTCTTCCATCCCAAGGATCTCATCCCCATCTGTGTCCATCAGCAGAAGGGGCAGGAACTTGGAGAAATGCCTGTGGGAGGTTATAATAGGCCAGGATGCAACATCAGTTTCTCTCCTACTTCATTGTCCATGAGGTGGTCCTGTGGCCAGAGAAGAAGCTGGGAAGTCTTCCAGTGGTGTGCCCCAGGAAGGGAAGTGAACTTTCATGGAAAATCAACTTTGTCCATGTAGAAGTAAAATAGTAACCCCCAAGGAAAAGTAAAAATGAGAGAAATTCCTTAAGAGAACCTAGAAAATGGACCCATTCTAGCTAACAGAGACCCCAAATAAAACAGAGTCATGCGGTCATAACAGACCTGAGATTAGTAATGTTCTCTGAGTTCTTAGAAAAGCACAAACAAAAGCTCTGAAGAGTTCTGATTCTGCTAAGGGTCCTACCTGTGAGCACTCTGAAGGAGAAGTTCCATTGACCGCCAGTCATGGAAGACTGTGGTCAAGCTGTAAGGATTTGTGCTTAGGCTGCACAGGGCCATTTCACCCCCTTATAAGTCTCCCAGCTGAGCATTCTAGGGCTTTTCCTTTTTAAAACCTCTTCCCTCACTTTAGCCCCAGGAATGTGTTTTCAGTTACAGGCAAGAATTGTGTCTCCCCAGCTTGCAAACCTTGCAGACAGTGCCCTGTCCTTTTGCTTCAGGTAACACTGATTGTTTCCTGGAATTTATTTATAATTTTAGGATGACATCAGCAATAAAAAGTAACTCATTTAGACCTATTGTGTTTCAAATCTCTATTGAATATTTACCATACAATGTGTACTGTGCATAGAGCAGACTGAGAATTCATTGAGCAGTGTCTTGGTCTGGCAGGAGCTCTTAAAGGAGAGGAGACATGGTATGAAGGCCTTCTAAGAACCTGCTTTGAAAATTCAAGGAATGATACTAGATTGGACATTGCCTGGAGCTGATAGGTTCTGGACTCCACTTTCATAGATGAAAAAGATATGTTCAGAGGAAGCTGGCATCAGGAGCTATAGAAACAGGTCCTGTGATACAAGGTATCATAAGGAATATTTCAGCTATTAAATTCACATATTTTAAATTTATAAATGGATAGAATAATTGCTCATATGAAGTGAAAAGGTCACTGGTAATATCAGGTAATTCCATTTTTTAAAATGCTATGTAATTGTAGGTGAAATTATGCAGACAATTTTGAATGATAGTTTCCCAAATTTCTAAAACATTTTATTAACATAATCAGAAGAAAGCTATGAAAATTCTTTGTTTAGATAGACTAATCTCTAGGCTAGACACACAGAGCTTGGGTATAGGCAAGTGATCCCACCCAGCAGATTCCCACCCTTTCCCTGCAGGTCCCAAGAGATGGCTACCTCCACTCTATTCTCTGTTGTAGTCCCAGGGCCTAACTCAGGGGCTCAACCATCACTCTCTGAAATTCTGCACTTGGAAAGTGATGTATTGTGTGATAGTCAAGACAACGATTTCCACTAGACGGCTCCCCCCAAACATTGAGACTTGCCGAATTTGGTTTACTCTCAAAGCAAGACTGGGAAGGCGGCAACTGATTGTTGGCCTGTTTGGAAGACAGACCCATGGAGCCCTGCAGTGCTCCTGCTATTTCTCACAGGGCCACCAGAGGGCAGTGTGTAGCTGCTTATGGCAAACACTGCAAGGAGATCCAACTAGTCAATCCTAAAGGCAATCAATCCTGAATCTTCATTGGAAGGACTGAGGCTGAAGCGGAAACTCCAATATTTTGCCACCTGATGCGAAGATCCAACTTATTGGAAAATACCCTGATGCTAGAGAAGATTGAAGGCGGGAGGAGAAGGGGACGACAGAGGATGAGATGGCTGGATGGCATCACTGATTCAATGGACATGAGTTTGCGTAGCATCCGGAAGTTGGTGGTGGACAGGGAAGCCTGGTGTGCTGCAGTCCATGGGGTTGCAAAGAGTCAGACATCACTGAGCCACTGAACTGACCGACTGCCCCATTCAAAAGAGTCCTTTTCAAGTTAAACTTCCTCAGACATGTTTGACAAACTTAAGAGAATTTCTTTAAAATATATTGACATGCTTTTCATCTCCAGTTTCATTTGGAAACTAGTGAAAAGCCATTACAAGGAACACATGTAAGGTGAGCCACTGTTCGAAGGTTGTCCCTTGTGACACATATGTGTGCTCAGTCAAGTCCAACTTTTTGTGATCCCATGGACTAGAGACCAGGCTCCTCTGTCCATGGGATTTTCCTGGCAAGAATACTGGAGTAGGTTGCCATTTCCTACTCCAGAGGCATCTTCTCGACCCAGGAATGGAACCTGTATCTCATGTGTTTCCTGCATTGGCAGGTGGGTTCTCTACCACTGTACCAGCTGGATATCGATGGGCAAAATTCTGTGCCAGCCCCTTTATTTCTTCTCTCCCACTCATCCATCTATAGGTAACGATCTCTCTGAAACTCCTTTGGAAAATATATGTAACATTATCAGAGATAGTTTTCAGGTACGTTGATCCTTCCTTGTGATGTCAGTGTTTGGGTAGCAAATCATCTGCTCTTATGTCACTGGGTATTTCCCTGACCCCTGGGAGACAGTGTTCAGGTGGGCAGTAGGTCTCAGTGGGATTCAGTCCAGGGGAGGTCTGCTCAGCACAGCCAAGGCCAGCCTACATTGTCTTCTATCCCCAAAACACTGAGAATGCTTCCCTGCCCACCACGCATCTGCCCCACCCCCAGGGAACTTTGCTAAAATCCTGTATATGCTGAGGAAGCATCAGGGTCAGAACAATGAACAGTGGTTTTTGTGAGGCTGTCACAGCTAACGCCATGACAGGCAGCCTAGATTAGGAGTAGGCCTGGTTTCCCAGGGTAACATAATTTATCAGGCCTCCTGGAGCTAGCCAATCAACATATGCCCAGTAAGGAAAAGGGAACCTACCAGGGGAAAGCTGAAAGCCCCACAAAAAATTGCCTTGCAACTGTGTAACCAATCCGCTTGCACCAACTACCCACTGTGTAACCAATCCACTTGTGCCAACTAATAATTGTACCCAATAAATACCTGAGAGAACTGGGGCTCGGGGCCTTTCGTCCTCACACCCTTGGTGAGGGCGGGAGGCCCTGGCTCGAGTCAGTAATAAATTCCCCTATTGCAAGTTGCATTGTTTCGAGGAGTCTTCTTTCCCGACCGGGGACTCGGACTACGGGCAGAACAGTTTTAATAATTGTGAGAGAGAGATGAGGTTCTATGTTTTCAGTTGTTATATTTATGTGTCTTGATTCACTCGTTTCTTATTTTAAATTTAATTGTAACATCATTCTTTACAGTGCCATTAGTTTCTGCTCTGCAGCAAGTGAATCAGTTATATATATACCCTCATTTTTTAGATTCTATTACCATGTAGGTTATTACAAAGAATTGAATGGAGTTCCCTGTGCTCTCCAGTAGACTTTTACCTATTTTATGTGTAGTAAAGTGTATTTGTCAATCCTAACTTATCCTTCACCCTTCTTTGGTAACCATAAGTTTGTTCTCTACATCTGAGACTCTCTTTCTGTAAATAGGTTTATATGTACCATTCTTTTAGATTCCATATGGAAGTGACATCATATGATATTTGTCTTTCTATGTCAGACTTCACTCAGTATGACAATCTCTAGGTTCATCCATGTTGAACACATAGCATTATTTTGTTCTTTTTAAGAGTCGGTAATGTTCCATTGTAAATATGAGCCACATATTCTTTGTTCCTCCACTGAGGAACATTTAGTTGCTTCCGTCTTCTGGCTATTGCAAATAGTGCTGCAACGGACATTGGGGATCATGTATCTTTTCAAATTAGGGTTTTCTCTGGATATATGCCCAAGAGTAATATTACTATATCATATGGTAAGTCTTATTTTTAGTCTTTTCAGAATCTTCATACTGTCAGACGCAACTGAGCGAGTGAACGGAACTGATACTGTTTTCCATAGTGGCTGTACCAATCTACATTCTAACCAACAATGTACGAGATTTCCCTTTTCTCTACAGCCTCTCCAGCATTTATTGTTTGTAGATTTTTTGATGATGGCCATTCTGACTGGTATGAGCTGATACCTCATTGTAGTTTTGATTTGTATTTTTCTAATACTTAGTGATGTTCAGTGTCTTCATGCTCCTCTTAGCAACCTGTATGCCTTCTTTGGAGAAATGTGTATTTAGATCTTCCACCTATTTTTTGATTGGGGATACTATTTTTTTTTAATGTTGAGCTGCATGAGCTGTTACATATTTTGAAGATTAATCCCCTGTTGGTCACTTCATTTGCAGATATTTTCCTCCTTTCTGATGGGTCTTTTCATTGTTGGAGAACACTGTCTCCCAGGGGTCAGTTTTTAAGTTTGATGAGGCTACATTTTTTTTACTTTTGTTTTTATTTTCATCACTCTGGGAAGTGACTGATAGAAGATCTTTCTGTGATTTATGTCAGAGAGTGTTCTGTCTATGTTTTTCTCTAACGTTTTTATAGTGCCTAGTCTTACATTTAGATCTTTAATCCATTTGGAGTTTACATTTATGTGTGGTGTTAAAGATTGTTCTGATTTTATTCTTTTATATGAAACTGTCCAGCTTTCCCAGCACCACTTATTGAAGAGACTATCTTTTCTCCGTTGTATATTCTTGTCTCTTTTGTCATAGATAAGATGAAAATAAGTGTGTAGGTTTCTATCTGGATGTCTCTTGATTCATTTTCCAATTAGCCTTTATAAATCTTGTTCACACAGCTCCAGCCACATCATGGAAATGCTGGGCTGGATGAAACACAAACTGGAATCAATATTGCTGGGAGAAATATCAATAACCTCAGACATGCAGATGACACCACACCTATGACAGAAAGAGAAGAACTAAAGAGCCTCTTGATGAAAGAAAAAGAGGAGAGTGAGAGAGTGGCTTAAAGCTCAACTTTCAGGAGAATAAGATCACGGCATCCGGTCCCATCACTTCATGGCAAATAGATGGGGACACAGTGACACACTCTATTTTGGGCCCCAGAATCCCTGCAGATGGTGACTGCAGCCATGAAATTAAAAGACGTTTGCTCCTTGGGAAACGTTATGATCAACCTAGACAGCATGTTAAAAAGCAGAGACATTACTTTGGCAACAAAGGTCCCTCTAGTCAAAGCTGTGGTTTTTCCAGTAATCATGTATGGATGTGAGAGTTGGACTATAAAGAAAGCTAAGCACCGCAGAATTGATGCTTTTGAACTGTGGTGACAAAGAAGACTTTTGAGAGTCCCTTGAACTGCAAGGAGATCCAACGAGTCTATCCTAAAGGCAATCAGTTCTGAATATTTGAGGGAAGGACTGATGCCGAAGCTGAAACTCCAATACTTTGGCCACCTGATGTGAAGAGCTGCCTCATTTGAAAAGACCCTGATGCTGGGAAAGATTGAAGATGGGAGGAGAAGGGATCAACAGAGGATGAGACTGTTGGATGGCATCACCAACTCAGTGGACATGAGTTTGCGTAAACTCCAGGAGTTGGTGATGAACCAGAAGCTCTGGCGTGCTGCAGTCCATGGGGTTGCAAAGAGTCGGACACAACTGAGCTGAACTGAGCTTCATTCCTTGGCATATGGATGTCAACTTCTCCCAGCACTGTTTTGGGGAATGCTGTCTTTCCCCCATTGAATAATCTTACCACTTTTGTCAAAAATCGTTTCACCTTATGTGTGAAGGTTTCGCTGGGCTCTGTATTATTTTCCATTGATTTATAATTTTATCTTTATGACACTACCAGACTGTTGTGACTACTGTAACTTTGTGATAATGTTGAAATCAAGGAATGTGTGTCCTCCCACATTGGTTTTCTTGCTCAAAATTGGTTGGCAGTTTGGGCATTAATTAGGTATTAATTAGTTAATTTTAAATAGCTCAGTATGAATTTTAGGATAGGTTTTTATTTTGGATGAGTTTTTTTATTTCTGTGGGGTTTTGATAGGGATTGAATTACAATTGTATATTACACAAGCTTATATTGAAATCTTAACAGTGGTAAATCTTCTAATTCATAAAAATGGAATTTGTATCATACACTTTATTTGCAGCATTTGGAAGGTTGCACTGTGTAAATCTTCACCTCCTGAGTTAACTACTCAGTGCTGTGCTTAGTTGCTCAGTCATGACCGACTCTTTGCGACCCCATGGACTGTAGCCCACCAGGCTCCTCTGTCCATGGGTATTCTCCAGGCAAGAATACTGGAGTGGGTGGCCATGACCTCCTCCAGGGGATCTTCCCAGCCCAGGGATCAAACTCAGGTCTCCCGCATTGCAGGCGGATTCTTTACTATCTGAGCCCCCAGGGAAACTCAGTAATTTATTCTTTCTGATGTATTTGTAAATGCAGTCGTTTTCTAAATTTCCTTTCCAAACTGATCCTATTACTGCACAGAAATGCAAGTGAATTTCAATGTTAATTTTTGTACCATGTTACTTTGCTGAATTCATTTATTATTTATAACATTTTTGTGGTGGCCTTAGGATTTTTACTTATGAAATCATGTCACATGTGAACATAGGTAATTCTACTTCCATTTTTCATATTTGAATGTTGGTGATTTATGCATTAATTCAACTTATTTTCTTATATGTCTTTGCTGACAGGCATGTCTAAAACTACAAGTACTATTGCTTAGAAATGGTAAAACCCAGTATTCTTACATGCTTCCTGAAGTCAAAGGAAAGATTTTCCATGTATCAAGAATGACTGTGATGTTGGCTATGGGTTTTACATGGATGGCATTATTATGTCATGATAATTTCCCTCAAATTTAATTTGTCAGGTGATTTTACCATGAAAAGGTGTTTAATTTATTCAACTATTTTTTCTATTACTGAGATGAACATGTTTTTTCCCCTTTATTCTGTTAATGTGTGTGCTATCCAGATGCATTTTAATAGGTTGAAGCATTCTTGCATTCCAAAAAGAAATCGCACTTGTTCATGGTGTATAATTCTTATTACTTTCTGTTGCTGCATCTAAGCCATGTCCGAGTCTGTGCGACCCCATAGATGGCAGCTCACCAGGCTCTGCCATCCCTGGGATTCTCCAGGCAAGAACACTGGAGTGGGTTGTCATAGATAGCTATAAATGATTATTATATAAAGAGATATATATGCACTTCCAACTTCTGCTCCAGCTTCCAGAATTCTGGCAGGGCGGCAGGTGATGGCCAGGACATAGCACTGAACCACAGAGATTTATGCTTCTTATTAGTCATTGATGAGTGATACTACTGCTCCATGAGTGTTGTTTCACACAGTCAATGACTGTCTGACTGAGACCTGCAGCCACCCATCTCCTGCCTCTGTTTCTCACCTTCTGAGAGGGTGAGATTCGCTCACTTCTTCCTTAAATACACCCTTCTGAGATTCGCTCACTTCTTCCTTAAATACACCCTTCCTCATTCTCAGTGAAAGCCTAAAAGAGGCAAACACTGCAGTCTTTCTCATCTGAAAATATTCTTAATTCGTTTATATTCCTGAGTGATAGTTTGTGTGTTAGTAACTCAATCATGTCTGACTCTTTGCAACTTCATGGACTGTAGCTCAGCAGGCTCCTCTGTCCATGGAATTCTCCAGTAGGTTGCCATTTCTTTCTCCAGGGGATCTTCCCAACCCAGGGATTAAAGCTGGGTCTCCTGCATTGAAGGCAGGTAGTTTAGAATGAAAAATTCAGACTGTTTCTGCACAAGGAACTACAGAGCCCCATAGGGCCACCAGAGGGCACTGTCTGACTGAGACCTGCATCCACCCATCTTCTGCCTCTGTGTTTTTCTGCTAATGACAAACATCCTGCCCCGTTTAAAAGGGGCCCTTTCCTAGTTAGTCTTCATCAGGAAATGGCAACGGACTCCAGTATTCCTGCCTGGAGAATTCCGTGGACAGAAGAGCTTGGAGGGCTAGAGCCCATGGGGTCACAAAGAGTCGGACATGACTGAGCAACACACACACACACACACACACACACACACACACACACAAAACATGTTTTGGAAAAAGTCAAAATCCAGGACAAGTAAAAATGCAAGGTGAGCCAGTGACTGGAAGTTTTCCCTTGTGACATATTACAAAGATTTAAAGTCTGTGTCTAAACCCCCTATCTCTGTCCACTTCTGTCACCTCCTTTCTTTATTCATCTATAAACATCTGTCTATGAAGAATATGTTTTCACAACCTATGTAATCTGTCAGAAATATTTCTCATTCATGTTGCCCCTTCTTTCTGATGTGAATCTTTGGGTGGCACTCTGTTTATGAGATCTAATCCCTTAAATCTGTTTGTCACTACCTCTGTATAACTGAAAGGGATCTGATTGTAAGTCATATCTGAATGGTCTAGTGGTTTTCTCTACTTTCTTCAATTGAAGCCTGAATTTTGCAATAGGAGCTCATTATCTGAGCCACAGTCAGCTCCCAGTCTTGTTTTTGCTATCTATGTAGAGTTTCTCTGTCTTAAGCTGCAAAGAATATAATCAATCTGATTTTCGTATTGACCACCTGGTGATGTCCATGGATAGAGTCATGTCTTGTGTTGTTATTAAAGGGTGTTTTCTATGACCAGCATGTTCTCTTGACAAAAGTCTGTTAGTCTTGGCCCTGCTTCATTTTGTACTACAAGGCCAAACTTGCCTATTATTCTGGGTATCTCTTGACTTCCTCCTTTTGCATTCCAATTCTTTATGATGAAAAGGACATTTTTTATTTTCTTTTTTTGGGGGGGGTGTTTATTCTAGGAGGTCTTCATAGATTGGTCAACTTCAGCATCCTTGGCAGTAGTGTTTGGGGCATAGACTAGGATTACTGTGATATTGAATGGTTTGCCTTGGAAATGAACAGAGATCATTCTGCCGTTTATGAGACTGCACCCAAGTGCTGCATTTTGGACTCTTTTGTTGACTCCAAGGCCTGCTCCATTTCTTCTAAGGGATTCTTGCCCAGAGTAGTAGATATAATGGTCATCTGAATTAAATTCACCCATTCCAGTCCATTTTAGTTCACTGATTCCTAAGATGTCGATGTTCACTCTTGCCATCTTCTGCTTGACCACATCCAATTTACCTTCATTCATGATCCTAACATTTCAGGTTCCTATGCAATACTGTTCTTTACTGCATGGCACTTTACTTTCACCACCAGACACATTCACAGCTGAGCATCATTTCTGCTTTGGCCCAGCCACTTCTTTCTCTCTGGAGCTGTTAGTAGTTGCCCTCCAATTTTCCCCAGTTTAGCATACTGAAAGCCTTCTGACCTGGGGGGCTCATCTTGCATTGTCATATCTTTTTACCTTTTCTTATGGTTTATGTTGTTCTCCAGATAAGAATATTGAAGTTGGTTGCCATTTCACCCTCTAGTGGACCATTTTCTGTCAGCACTCTTCATTAAATTATGCCCCATCCCACTTGGGTGACTCTGTATACCATGGCTGATGTCTTCACTGAGTTGTGAAAACCCCTTCATCATTACAAGGCTGTGATCCATGCCAGTACCAAACTGTTTTCATTACTATAGCTTTGCAGTAAGTTTTGAAATCAGTAACGTTATTCTCCCATATTTCGTTTTCTTCTTGTGATTGTTTGGCTATTTTGGGGTATATTAGTTGTAAAGTGTTTTAGGATAGGCATTTCTGTTTAGGGTGGAGTTTTGATCAGGATTGCATTGGAATTATAAATTGTAATGGTTAGTATTGAGACCTTAGCAATAAGTCTTCCAGTGCATGAAAACAGGATTTGTGTCATTTAATATCTTCTCAAAGTTTGACATTTCACTGTGGAAGTCTTCACTTTTTTGATAAGATAATCACTAAGTAGTTTATTCTTTATGAAACAATTGTAAACAAAACTGTTTTCTTAATTTCCTTTTCACTTGGATCATTAGTGTACAGAAGTGCCACTGATTTTCAGCATTGACTTTCGTGAATGTCCTTGTTACTTTGCTGTATTAATTTTTTATTTAAAACATTTTTTGTGACATACATAGGATTTCTACATTTGAGATCATGTCATGGGTGGACATAGATAATTCTACCTCTTTTCAGATTGAAATGTCACTGATTTATCTGTCTGTCTGTATGTCTGTCTTTCCTGACTGTTATGGATAAGACTCTCAGTGCTGTGTTGCATAGAAATGGCAAAACCTAGCATTCTTATGTGTTTCCTAATCTCAAAGGAAAAATTCTCAGGCTTCATCACTGGCTGTGATGTTGGCTGTGAGTTTTACTTGTCTGTGTGTAGTCAGTTGTGTCCAACTCTTCACAACCTTTTGCACTGTAGGTCACCAGGCTCCTCTGTCCATGGGACTCTCTAGTCAAGAATAGGGGAGTAGGTTGATGTTTCGTCCTCTAGGGGATCTTCCTGATCCAGGGATTGGACCTCTGTCTCTTGCATCTCCTGCTTTGCAGGCAGGTTCTTTACTGCTGAGCCATCAGGGATTTTAACTTTATGGTGGTAGTTTCCTTCAAGTGTTATTTGTCTTTTTTTTTTAATCATGAAAAGGTTTTAAAGTTTTTAAATTGCTCTCTCTGCATTAATTGAGATCATGGTTTTTCGATTCATTATGTGAATGTGGTGCATTGCTTGCTTTCTTGCTTGCTTGCTAAGACACTTCAGTCGTGTCCAACTCTGTGCGAACCCCATGGACAGCAGCCCACCAGGCTCCTCTGTCCACAGGATTCTCTAGGCATGAACTATGGATAGGGATTCCATTTCCTTCTCCAACGTGGTGCATGATACCAAGACATTTTACTATGATGAGGCTTTCTTGCATTCCAGGAAAAATCCCACTTGTGTGTATTGTATAATTTTTATTATATGAATTGATATATATGATTACATATATATGTATGTATATATATGTGTGTATATGTATATATATATATATATATATACACACACACACACACTTGCTCACAACTTCAGCTCTGGCTTCCTAAACCCTGGCAGAGTGGCAGGTGGCCAAGACACAGCACTGGACCACAGAAGTTAATGCTTCTAATTTCTCATGATCATTATCACTACTGATCCATGGGTGTTGTTTCACACAGCCAGTGACTATCTGACTTAGACCTGCATCTGCCCATCTCCTGCGCCCACGTCTCACTGCACTCCTTCCTTCTGGGATTCACTCAAACTACATCCTTCCTCACTCTCAGTGAGAGCCTGAGAGAGGCAAATGCTCGTAGTCTGAAAATGTTTTCATCTGAAAGTTTTCTTATTTCGCTTTTATTCTTGAGTGATAGTTTAGAATGAAAAATCTACAGACCGTTTCTGTGATGTTTCCTTTGGCATCTGAAGCTGTTTTTCCCTTGTGTTCCCTGATATATTGAGACTGGTGACTGGTCCACTGTTGGGTCTCACTTGGTCTGCCTTCCCTGCTCTGTGGTAAAGTTTCCAATTGTCTTTAATATTCCACAGTCCATGACTATAGGGTGAGGTTTGAGGAACCTCCATACTGTTCTCCATTATGGGTGTGTTTCATAGTGTATTATTCATTGATGGTTCCAATAGTGTCTTTCAGGACTTTAACAGATTTTCAGGAATTTCTTTTATAAGGTAGTCAAATTATTCTATTTCATGAAGCACTTGAGGTCTAATCCTCCCATGGTAGTCTCTGCTGACCCTCATTCATGGTGCCATAAAGGCATATTTTGCTGATACTGGATGCTTGCTTGTTTGCAGGGTTTGATATGTATATAAATATGTTTTTTGTTGTTGTTGCATTTGCTCGTGTGATGGAGCTAAAACTTTCTACCTGTTGCCATTTATGTCAAGTGTTATTTTGGTTTTCAGTAAGGAAAGGATTTTTAATTTTCTCAAATGCATTCCAGGGCCTATGGAGAAGAACATTTAGAATTCTTCTGAAGTATCATTTCCTTCATGTTCCTCCCAACACAAAGATGCCACTGATCACTCCAGTGAAAATAAAACAGCCCCCACTCCCTGCCTTCACCCTGTTCCCTTGCTTAGTTATATTCATAGCAATTATACTCAGACACTGGCTGCCTGAATCAGAGGCTGTTTTATTCCATCTGGGCTGCTGTAACAAATACCATAGACCAAGTAGCATGTGAACAGCAGAAATTTACTTCTTAACAGTTATAGGTACTGAGAAGTCCAAGATCAAGGTGAATGCAGATTCCATGACTAGAGAGGAACCACTTTCTGGTTCATAGGAGGATTGTTTTCAGTTCACTCCCACCTGTCAGAAGACGGGAGGGGCTCTCCCAGGCCTGTTTTGCAAGAGCACTCTTCTTCCACGAGGGCTCTGCCTCTGACTTAATCACAGCCACCAGCCCCACCTCCTCATACCATCACCTTAGAGGTTAAGATTTCAGCCTATGAATGACTCCTGAGTGCCCTGCGCATGCTCAGTACAGGAACAGAGGAACCCACACCTGCCCCTTTCCTGGGAGGGCTCCAGGCATGCCCAGTGCAGGGGCTACATGAGGACCCACTGCTCCTTGAGGTATTTTTTATATGTCACTGATTTTTATCTGTCTCATCTATGTTGAAAATATATTTTCACATCTGTCACTTACTATAACCTCATTGGTGTCCTTTTTCCTTTATGGCAACTGTGCTTTGCTTTGTTTTTCCAATAAAAACTTGATCTTTTAAAATTTATTTAGCAAGATTTAAGTTACACAGAGCAATCGTTCAACCTAGGAATAGAAGTGAAAATTTGACACATTGGAAATGAAGGATGCATTAAACATGGAAAACCTAAGAGTACCAATTGGAAAGTACATACGGTGCTTCAATGGTACAACTAAATGCTGGGTTTTGGAAAAGGAAAGTATTATTTTTGTATATGGAAATAAATGAACCCTGTGAAGCCAATAAAAAATTAGTGTATTATGAATAAAAGTAGAAAACCTGTATAAAACAGAATTATGTAAAGATATTGAACAATTTCATACCTATAAATTTGACATGATAGGCTACATGAGTAATTTTCTGAACAACAAAAATTTCAAAATTTCAATCTAGAGTAGACAAAAACTTCAAACAGACCACTTTCCTAAAATTATTTTAACAGTTGCTCACACATTCATTTAGCGATGGCTGGCCTGAGGAACTGATTCCTTTGAACCGTTGGAAAACTGCAATTTATTTTATAAAGGTACTTTTACCCTTGCCTTAGCATCAATAAAAAAATCCCCATTTTTAGAACTGTCCCTTGTTTACATTTAAAACGTACATGTGAAAACTCCTGACAACACAGAGCTTATTTATTTTATACATAGAAGTTTGTGTCTCTTAATCCTTTAACCCATCTTGTCTCTCTGCTCCTCACCACTAGCAACTACGTGTTTGTTCCTTATATATGTGTGTATGTTTCTGTTTGATTACTTAGTGATTCAGTTTTTATTTTTATTTATTTATTTATTTAGTCTCTTCCACATAGATTGCAGGATTCTAGTTCCCCAAGCAGGGGGCAAACCCAGGCCCCATGCACTGCGTGTGTGGAGTGCTAACCACTAGATAACCAGGGATTTTACTGTTTTCTTTTCTAGAGTCCAGAAATAAATGATAACATACTGTAAGTATTTGTATTTTTCTGATTTATTTCACTAAGCATAATATTCTCCAGATCCATCCATGTTTTACAAATGGCAAATTTTCACTCTTTTCTGTAGGTGAGTGATATTCCATTGTGTGTGTGTGTGTAATTTATTTTAATCAACTCATATGCTGCTGGGAATTTAGATTGTTTCCATATCTTGGCTATTGTAAATAATGTGGTACAAATATTGGAGTCCATGTATATTTTTGCATTAGTGTTTTTATTTTCTTCAGATATGTATACCTAGGAATGAAACTGCTGGATCATGCGATAATTTTACTTTTTGTTTTTTGAAGACCCTCCATACTGTTTTGCATACTGGCTGTACCATTCTACCTTCCCACCAACAACGTCTAAAGATTCCTTTTTCTCCACATACTCCCCAGAGTGGTACTTCTGATCTTTTTTTTTTTTTTTAATTTATTTTTTTTTAATTCTTTTTATTTTTTTTATTACTTGGAGGCTAACTACTTTACAATATTGTAGTGGTTTTTGTCATACATAGACATGAATCAGCCATGGATACACATTTATTCCCCATTCCAATCCCCCCTCCCACCCCCTTCTCCACCTGATCCCTCTGGGTCTTCCCAGTGCTGATCTTTTTGATGATAGCATGTGGTCAGTGATACTGCATTGCAGTTTGGATTTGCATTTTTCTAGTGATTTAGAATATTGAGCATCTTTTCATGTGCCTGTTGATCATTTGTATATCTTCTTTGAAAGAATGTCTATTTAGATTTCTGCCCTTTGCAAAATGAGATTTATTTTGTTGCTATTAAATTGTATGAGTTCTTTTTTAATTGAATTTTTATTTTATACTAGAGAATAGTTGATTTACAATATGGTATTAGTTTCAGGTATTCAACAAAGTGATTGAGTTATATATATTCATAGATCTATTCTTTTTCAGATCCTTTTCCCTTATAAGTTATTACAGAATATTGTGGAGAGTTCCCTGTGCTATACAGTAGGTCCTTGTTGATTATTTTACATATAGTAGCATCTGTGTATTAATCTCAACCTCCTAATTTATCCTTCCCTTCACTTGTCCCATTTGGTAATCTTAAGTTTGCTTTTAAAATTTGTGTATCAGTTTCTAGTTTGTAAATAAGTTCATATGTATCACTTTTTTAGACTCTATTTAGTAGCAGTATCATAAGATATTTGTCTTTCTCTGTCGACTGACTTCACTTCTATGATCATCTGCAGGTGCATCCAAGTTGCTGAAAATGTTATCACTTCATTCTTTTTATCGCTCAGTAGTATTCCATTGTGTATATGAACCACATATTCTTTATCCATTTGGCAGTGGACATTTAGGTTGCTTCCACATCTTAAACATTGTAAATAGTAGGGCATTATCTTTTGAGTTTACAGCTTTCTCCCAGTATATGTCCAGGAGTGGGATTGCTGGATTGTGAGGTAGTCTTAGTTTTTGAAGAGCCTTCATAGTGTTTTCCATACTGGCTACACCAATTTACATTCCCACCAACAGTGTTCAGTATTTCTTCTTCTCCACATCCTTGCCAACATTTATTTGTGTTCTTCCTGATGATGGCTATTTTGGTAGATGTGAGGGGGTAACTTCTGTTGGTTTGGGTTTGCATTTCTTTGATGATTACAGATGTAAAGCATATTTTCCTGTGCCTGTTTGCCATCTGTATGTCTTCTTTGGAAAAAATGTCTATTGAGACCTTTGGCCCTTTCTTAAATGAACTTGGTTTTTTGTTTGCTATTTAGTGGTATGAATTCTCTACATATTTTAGATATTAGCCACTTACAAAATATATGAATTGCAAATATTTTCTCCTATTTCATTTCATTTCTCTCTGTTTTATTTTGTTGACCTCTGCTATAATTCCAGTGGTTAATTTTTGCTTTTCTTTTTTGTTTAGAATCAGATCCAAAAATCATTTCTGAGACAGCTGTTAAAGAGCTTTCTACCTGTTTTTCTATTTCTGTGGTTTCAGGTTTTCTACTCAGGCTTAATGCATTTTGAGTTCAGTTCTCTGCATATTGTAAAATAGTGGTCCAGTTTGGTTGTTTTGCATGTAAGTGTCCAGTTTTCCCAACATCATTTCTTGCAGAGACTGTCCTTTCCAATCTTTTATATTTTTGGCTTGTTTGTTGGTGAATGGAATGGGATGAAGGGATGAATGTTGAAGAAGGGAATGGCAAACCACTTCAGTATTCTTCCCTTGAGAATCCCATGAGCAGTATGAAAAGTAAAAAGATATGATACTGAAAGATGAACTCCCAAGGTCAGTAGGTGCTCAGTATGCTGCTGGAGAAATAACTCCAGAAAGAATGAAGAGATGGCGCCAACGCAGAAACAACGCCCAGTTCTGGATGTGACTGGTGATGGGAGTAAAGTCTGATGTGATAAAGAACAGTATTGCATAGGAACCTATAATGTTAGGTCCATGAATCAAGGTAAATTTAAACTGGTCAAACAGGAGATGGCAAGAGTGCACATTAACATTTTAGGGATTGGTGAACTAAAATGGACTGGAATGGGTGAACTTAATTCAAATGATCATTACATCTACTACTGTGGGCAAGAATCCCTTAGAAGAAATGGAGTAGCCATCATAGTCAGCAAAAGAGTCTGAAATGGTGTGCTTGGGTGCAATCTCAAAAATGACATAGTGATTTAAGGACAGGAACATAAAGGCCACAACAGATGGGATGGTCAAGTCTGTGTGGCAGACAACAGGCTGTGAGCACCAGTTTGTCTCTGGGCCTCTGTGTGTCCAGCCTGAGACGCTGAGCCTGCTGGGCTGTGAGCCCCGTGAAGGCAGCTGTGTCATCACATCCTGTACTGTGGTTATGGGTGTGGACAGTGGGGCCAGACGATGTTGAGTCTGTCAGCACAGCTCCAGCCCCTACCAGCTTTAATGTCTTGTGTCACAGTGTCTTGATCTCCTTGGCCAAAGCTGAGACCCCTCTCATTAGGTTTGCTTTGGAAATTAGAAACCCTGAGATCTTAGGAAGCTGTTACCTATTCCTCCTGACAGGAGCAGTTTTCTTCTGGCCTACCAGAGTGAGCACTGGGATACACTCACACATGTACACCTCACACTGACATTTAAAAAGGACTGTGGGTTGGGATCAGAAGAGGGACAGATATGAAGAAGGTAATAAGAATAATATACAGGGGCTGGAGGCACTGCCTGCCTGAGACACAGACTCCAATATTTTCCAGGTCTTCTCCCACCTATGTCTTACGACATCCCAAGAAGTCCATGCAGGCATCATCCTGGGTGGCAGGTGGGACACAGACAGGCTTTGAGAGACAGGGACTCATCCAGCATGGAGAACAGGTGAGAAACGGGAGGTGAGTCTGGGCCCAGGTCTGTCAACTCAGAACTGCACACACATCCTGCTGGGTGCTGTGTGGATGGCTGTGTGGTACAACTGAGTGAGGCCAGGGGCTGCATGGATGAGGGATGAGTGGTCAGGATCCTGAGGGCTATGTGCAGGGCTGTCAACTGTCAATCCAAGGAAGGGGCCCCCAGGTGGTGAAGTCACTACCTCGACGGCAGACCCTAACAGAACTCGGAACCCTGTAACCAGGCACCCACCTTCTAGCAACAGTGCCACAGCAAGACGGGGCTCACTTGGCTGGAGAGTCTTCATCCAGAAGGATGTTCTACAGCTGTGTCTCAACTGACCAGGGCTTCTGCCTCAGGAAACCGTGGAGAGAGATGTTTTTCAGATGTTTCAGGCGGTTCAGTGCTCAACCTGGATGCCTCTGGTCCTTTACCAGGAGGCCACCTAAGGTAACACCAGGCAATCTAGAGCTGGCCACACAAGGCCTGGCCTCCACTGGGAGCCCTTCCTGGGCAGCACCAGGTGCCCTCATCTCCATGTGCAGGGAAGGGGGACTTGAGGGGAAATTCTCCCTCTGGGCAGGAGCAGGTTGGTGGGCACGTGGTGACCTGGGGGTCCTGTCACGGTCACACCTGAGGACGGGCTGTCAACAGGGAAATAGGATCCCTGAGGTGCTTTCATTGAAGAGGGAGGGACTCCATTTTCTGAATGACTGCCTGAGAAAGTGCGATTGCGGCATGGGGAGGGCTGGCAGAATCCTGGATCCCACATAACTTCGGGATCCTACTGAAGGCAGAGATCTGGCAGCTTCTCCTAGAAAAGAGGAAAGGAGTCCAGGAGATCTGTGGATGAGGCTGGGATGTTGTGAGAAGCATCTGGGAGGCCAGAGCTGAGAGTCAGCCCTATGAGAGTCCACACCAATCCTCTCTCCATCAAAGCCTCTCATCCACCCCTGAATCTGGGACCGAGAGCACATGGTGTGGTGTGCTCACTGTCTGGTGGAACCTCAGCTGGGATGCACATCTGGTGCTCAAAGGATCCAGTGACACCAGAGCCCTCGCTGGTAAAGGATGTGTGTCAGTGGCAGGAGGAGAGCCAGGCAGATCCCTGGATGATGAGGCAGCCTTTAGATGTAGGAGGTAAATCTGAGGTGTTAGGAGGCCTGCAGGAAGCCTGGGCTGATGACAGTCTGTGTGTGCCCTCCTGAGCCAGATATTCCTGAGAACGCTTCCTGTTCTAGAGTAGAGGCCCGGCCTGCCCTGGCAGTGATGACACCAGGGGGCGGGGCAGTGGGAAGGTCAGTGCACTATGTCAGGCTGCCCTCAGGAAGCGGACAGATGGTCATGCCATGGATCAAGGGCTGTCACTTGAGCAGGCTCATTTGTGGCCCCTCCCCTGTGTCTTTTTATCTTATCTGTCTTTCATATTTTTTGCAACCCTGATTTAAGATTCGTATATCTTTCCTTGTCTCACAGGTGTTTTGTTTGTCTTCCTTGCTGAGGTAATTGTAAGGCCGCACACAAAACAGAACTTACCCCCATTTCTCAGTTGGATTCCTTGCATGCTTCTTTGCTTTTGAATTGTGTGCCTTTTTATATATTTTGGATACGAACCCTTATTGGACATGACAATTGCCAATATGTTCTCCAATTCATACTTCATTTCTCATTTTATTGATGGTTCCCCATAGCAAGGCTTTCGAGTTTGATGTACGCTCACTTGATCTGCATTCCTTTCACTACTTTTGCTTTTGGAATTACACCCAAACTTCATTGCCAAGACTGATGTACAGGAACACAGTACCCCATCCTTTCTAGGAGCTAAATGGTTTCAGTAGTTCGGTACAAGCTTTTAATACATTAGAGATTGGATAGCCTTAGATCCTAGAATTCTCTTCCCATCCTTCACTATTTGGGGATAGTGTTCGTGTGGCCTCTAGAGAGTGAGCACAGATACCTACACACACACACACACACACACACACACACACACAC
>SNSB01003387.1:2550658-2567600 GCA_012922965.1 Capreolus pygargus | reverse complement strand
CACTATATCTGACATCACACCTTCCATATCTGTATCTGTCTGATCACACACACTGTATTGATGATATAACACACACTGTATGTGGACATCACACATACTATATGTATGGCACTATGTGCACTAGATACGACATCACACCCAGGGTTTATGACATCAAATCACTCTATTCATGACATCAAAGCTACTTTATCTCACATCACACCCATTATATCTGACAGCACATCCACTGTACCTGTGTCATCACACCCAGATTATCGATCATATAACCCCCATTGTATGTATGATATCAGAGCGACAATGTGTATGACATCATGTGAACTTCATATGACATCACATCCACTCTTTATGATATCATGCCACTCTATGACATCACACCCACTGTATTCTTTTGGTTTCTTTTTTGGTGGAGAAGGGAGTGACAAACCACTTTAGTATTCTTGCCTTGAGAATTTCATGAGCAGTATGAAAAGCAAAAAGGTATGATACTGAAAGATGAACTCCCAAGGTCAGTAGGTGCTCAATATCCTACTGGAGAAATAACTCCAGAAAGAATGAAGAGATGGCACCAACGCAGAAACAACACCCAGTTCTGGATGTGACTGGCAGTGGGAATAAAGTCTGATGTGATAAAGAACAGTATTACATAGGAACCTGGAATGTTAGGTCCATGAATCAAGGTAAATTTAAACTGGTCAAACAGGAGATGGCAAGAGTGGACATTGACATTTTAGGGATCGGTGAACTAAAATGGACTGGAATGGGTGAATTTAATTCAAATGACCATTACATCTACTACTGTGGACAAGAATCCCTTAGAAGAAATGGAGTAGCCATCATAGTCAGCAAAAGAGTCTGAAATGGTGTGCTTGGGTGCAATCTCAAAAATGACAGAGTGATTTAAGGACAGGAACATAAAGGCCACAACAGATGGGATGGTCGAGTCTGTGTGGCAGATGACAGGCTGTGAGCACCAGTTTGTCCCTGGGCGTGTGTGTGTCCAGCCTGAGATGCTGAGCCTGCTGGGCTGTGAGCCCCGTGAAGGCAGCTGTGTCATCACATCCTGTACTGTGGTTATGGGTGTGGACAGTGGGGCCAGACGATGTTGAGTCTGTCAGCACAGCTCCAGCCCCTGCCAACTTTAGTGTATTGTGTCACAGTGTCTTGATCTCCTTGGCCAAAGCTGAGACCCCTCTCATTAGGTTTGCTTTGGAAATTAGAAACCCTGAGATCTTAGGACGCTGTTACCTATTCCTCCTTACAGGGGCAGTTTTCTTCTGGCCTACGAGTGCACAGTGGGATACACTCACACATGCACACTCACACTGACATTTAATAACGACTGTGGGTTGGGATCAGAAGGGGGTCAGATATGAGGAAGGTAATAAGAATAATATACAGGGGGTGGAGGCACTGCCTGCCTAAGACACGAAATCCCATATTTTCCAGGTCTTGTCCCACCTATGTCTGAGGACATCCCTAGAAGTTCATGTGGACATCAGCCCCAGTGTGCAGGCGGGGACACCGACAGACTTTGAGAGACAATGACTCATCCAGGATGGAGAACAGGTGGGAAACGGGAGGTAGTCTGGGCCCAAGTCTGCCAAATCAGAACTGCACACACACCCTGCCTGTGAGCTGGGTGGAGGGCTGTGTGGTGCAATTGTGTGAGGCCCGGGGCTGCATGGATGAGGGATGAGCAGTCAGGATCCCACAGGTTATGTGCAGGGGCCTCAGCTGTCAATCCAAGTAAGGGGCCCTCGGGTGGTAAGGTTACTTCCTCGATGGCAGACCCTAACAGAACTCGGAACCCTGTAACCAGGCACCCACCTTCTGGCAACAGCGCCACAGCCAGTTGGGGCTCACTTGGCTGGAGAGTCTTCATCCAGAAGGATGTTCTCCAGCTGTGTCTTGACTAACCAGGGATTCTGCTTCAGGAAACCCTGGAGGGAGAGGATTTTCAGATGTTTCAGGCAGTTCAGGGCTCAACCTAAATGCCTCTGGTCCATTACCAGGACACCTAAGGTAATCCCAGTCAACCTAGAGCTGGCCACACCAGGCCTGGCCGCCACTGGAGCCCTCCCTGGGCAGTGCCAGCTGCCCTCATCTTCATTTGCAGGGAAGGGGGACTTGAGTGGAGGTTCTCCCTCTGGGCAGGAGCAGGTTGGTGGGCACGTTGTGACCTGCGTTCCTGACATGGTCACACCTGAGGACAGGCTGGCAGTGGGGAAGCAGGATCCCTGAGGTGCTCTGCTCTGTGCCAGTGTGGACCGATAACTGTCAGATGGTTGGGTGTCTGCGTCCTCGGTGGAGGTCTGTGCAGAGAGTGGTGGGCTTGTGTCTGGAGGGGAGCTGTCTGTAGGTCTGAGAAGCACCACAGGCAGCTGACTGGTGACCTGAGACATACTTCCTGTCTGCCAGGCACTGTGTTCACAGGGCTCCTCATGGGACTGCAGACAGGAGCCCGTCCATGGAGGGCCCTGCTCCATCTCCCCGCACAAGGGCCAGGAACCCCCACCAGCAACAGAGCCCAGGGCAGGCACATGCTCAGGTCACAGAGGCACCCTGACCCTCCCCTGGGTCCCTCCTAGAGTCCTGCTTCCAAAGGAACCTGGGCCCCGTCTCCTCTCCCACCTGCCCTCAAGGCCCAGGCCTTAAGTTTTCCAGATGAGAAACCACTGTTTATCTACATGTGGGAATCTCAGAAAGAGGTTGTGATAGGATTTCTCTTCATGTTCCCCAAGGAAGCTTTCTGCATTTTTCTACAGTTAATCCTGTATTAACTCCATCCCCAGGTATCCATATTGGCCTGAGAATCCTGATGCCTCTCACCCCAGGATCAGCCCCTATCACCCCAGTTCTCATCCCCAAAACGGGATCTTTTGGTCCCCACCACAGGGATGATGAGGTTAACACACGGAGAGGTGTCCAACAAAAACTGTCCCAGGTTGCTAACGCATGAAACCATCCCCAAGTGCCAGTTCACTTGTGATGCCAGGACCTTTATTCTGCAGAAGGCACTCCTGCCCCTCATCCTGCTGTGAGTCCAGGGGACTCAGTCTGAGCTCCAGCCCCTGCTTTCCTGGTGTCCGTGGTGCTGCCTCTGACATGTGTGTCTGCTGTGTTACACCCCAGAGGGAAAATCTGTCCCACAGGGGACATGAGACGTGCATGATATGAAGTTTCCAAAGACAAAGGCAAGAGATACTAGTGGGAACCTGGGACCTGTTTCCTAGGCAGCAACCCCCTCCTACCTACGCACATTCCTGGGCACGTACAGGGCTTTTGCCATCTATTGTGAGTAAGAATCCCTTAGAAGAAATTGAGTGTTTCTCATAGTCAACAGAAGAGTCCAAAATGCAGTACTTGGATGCAGTCTCCAAAATGACAGAATGATCTGTGTTCTTTCCAAGGCAAACCATTCAATATCACAGTAATGCAAGGCTATGCCCCAACCACTAATGGTGGAGAAGATCAAGTTGAATGGTTCTGTGAAGAGATACAAGACCTTATAGAGGTAATACCAAGAAAAAGATATCCTTTTTATAATAGGGGACTGGAATGCAAAAGTATGAAGTCAGGAGATACCTGGAGTAACAGGCAAGTTTGGCCTTGGAATACAAAATGAAGCTGGGCAAAGGCTAACAAGAGTTTTGCCAAGAGAACACACTGGTCATATCAAACACCCATTTGCAACAACACAAGAGACGACTCTACACATGGACATCACCCGATGGTCAATACCAAAATCAGATTGATTATATTCTTTGCAGCCAGAGATGCAGACACTCTGTACTGTAAGCAAAACAAGACTGCGAGCTGACTGTGGCTCAGAGCATGAACTGTTTATTGTAAAATTCAGACTTAAATTGAAGAAAGTAGGTAAAACCATTATGCAATACAGGTAAAACCTAATCAAATCCCTTAGGATTATAGAGTGCAGGTGACATATTCAAGAGATTGGATCTGATAGACAGAGTGCCTGGACAACTATAAACAGTGGTTCTTAAAAATTGTACAGGAGGCCATTCTCAAACAATCCCCAAGAAAAGAAATGCAAAAAGGCAAAATGGTTGTCTGAAGAGGCCTTACAAAATAGCTGAGAAAAGAAGAGAAGCTGAAGTCAAAGGAGAAAAGGAAAGATAAAACCGTCTGAATGCAGAGTTCCAAAGAATAGCAAGGAGAGATAAGAAAGCCTTCCTCAGTGATCAATGAAAAGAAATAGAGGAAAACAATAGAATAGGAAAGACTAGAGATCTCTTCAAGAAAATTAGAGATACCAAGGGAACAATAAACTTGATCATAGTAAATGACAGAAACTGGGTGGATCTAACAGAAGGAGAAGATATTAAGACAAAGTGGCAAGAATACACAGAAGAAATATACAAAAAAGATCTTAGTGACCCAGATAACCACAATGGTGTGATCACACACCTACAGCCAGACATCTTAGAGTGCAAAGTCAAGTGGGCCTTAGGAAGGATTACTATGAACAAAGCTAGTGGATATAATGGAATTCCAGCTGAGCAATGTCATATCCTAAAAGATGAATGCTGTTAAAGTGTTGCACTCAATATACCAGCAAAGTAGGAAAACTCAGCAGTGTTCATAAAGGTCTTTTTTCATTCCCATCCCAAAGAACAACAATGCCAAAGAATGTTCAAACTACTTAAAGGTTGCTGCTGAATGATAAGACGCCAGGATTCTTGGCCTCCGGAGGAGACGCATTCAATCCGGGGCCAGAGACGAGGCTGGATCACTCAGAGCTTTTGTGTAATCAAGTTTTATTAAAGCATAAAGGAGATAGAGAAAGCTTCTGACATAGGCATCAGAAGGGGCAAAAGAGTACCCCCTCCTAGTCTTTAGCTGTATGTTATATAGTCACTGACAGTCTGTTAATGAAAAGAAAGGAATGTCATAAAATTTAGAATGGCACCAGATAATTCATCCCTGGCCATAAAATGATTGACTTGAATCTTGTAGAAGGGCAGAATACCAACAAACAGTTTCGTTTTGATAGATTAGGGGAACAATACCTGAGTAAGTAACTTAGGCCATTTGGCAGAACCAACTTGAAGATAGAGTCTGGGGTACATTAACATAGCTTAAGACAACATTTCCATAAGAAAAAGAAATGTATTGGTTAATTGAAGGTTTGAGAATAGTTAGCTTTAGGTGAGACCAGGTGTCATGGCAAAACAGCATGTTAAGAGAAACATACTTTTAAGTTTATATAGAGAAGGAAAAACATATTGCTGGTTTGTTTCTTCCTGCCACTTAAGAGAGGTAAAAATGTCTGGCACTTGCAGCCTCTTTCCTCGGTTTGGAGACCCCTGGCCTTCCTGCCTGTTACCCTCTTTCTACCACACAATTGCACTCATTTCACATGTTAGCAAAGTACTGCTCAAAATTCACCAAACTAGGCTTCAACAGTACATGAACTGAGAACGTCCAGATGTTCAAGCTGGATTTAGAAAAGGCAGAGGAACCAGAGATCAAATTGCCATTATTCATTGGAGATCATAGAAAAAGCAAGAGAATTCCAGAAAAAAAAACATCTACTTCATTGAGTACGCTAAAGTCTTTGACTGTGTGGATCATAACAAACTGTGGGAAATTCATAAAGTGATGGGAATACCGGACCACCTTGCCTGCCTCCTGAGATCCCTGTATGCAGTTCAGGAAGCAACAGTTAGAACTAGACATGGAAGAATGGACTGGTTCCAAATTAGGAAAGGAGTATATCAAAACTGTATATTGTCACCCTGCTTATTTAACTTATATGCAAGTACATCATGCAAATTGTGGGGCTGGAAGACGCACAGGCTGGAATCAAGGTTGCTGGGAGAAATACCAATAACCTCAGATATGCAGATGAAACCAGCCTCATGGCAGATAGCCAAGAGGAACTAGAGAGCCTCTTGATGACGGGGAAAGAGGAGAGTGAAAAAGCTGGCTTAAAACTCAACATTCCAAAAGTAAGATCATGGCATCTGGTCCCATCACTTCATGGCAAATAAATGAGGAAACAATGGAAACAGTGACAGGCTTTATTTTCTTGGGCTCCAAAATCACTGCAGATGCTGACTGCAGACATGAAGTTAAAAGACACTTGCTCCTTGGGAAAAAAGCTATAACAAACCTACAGAGCATATAAAAAGCTGAGACATTACTTTCCCAACAAAGATCCATATAGTCAAAGCTATGGTTTTTCCAGTAGTTATGGATGGGTGTGAGAGTTGAATCATAAGGAAGGCTGAGTGCTGAAGAATTGATGCTTTTGAACTGTGGTGTTGAAGAATACTCTTGGGAGTCCCTTGGATTGCAAGGAGATCAAACCAGTCAATCGTAAATTGATCAGTCCTGAATATTCATTGGAAGGACTGATGCTGAAGCTGAATCTCCAATACTCTGGCCCCCTTGTGGGAAGAGCTGGCTGATTGGAAAATATTCTGATGGAAGCAAAGACCGAACTCATTGGGAGAGACTCTGATGTTGCAAAGACTGAAGGCAAGAGGAGAAGGGGAAAACAGAGGACGAGATGCTTGGATGACTTCACTGACTCCATGACCATGAGTTTGAGCAAACTCCAGGAGATAGTGAAGCACAGGAAAGCCAGTGTACTGCCACGCACAGGGTTGCAAACGGTCAGACTAAGTGACTGAACAACAAGAACAAAGCAGGTGCTGGACCTGCTTCACAAGGTGAGCAGTCCCCTCCACCTGTGGTACACTGGGGAGGTGGCCCTGTTCCAGCTGGAGTCACAGAAATATCTCTCCACCTCTCTAAGCCCCAGTTGGTCCCTCTGCACACAAGGGCAAAGAGAGAACCTGCCCTCAGGATGAATGTGGAGAATAAGTGGGTCCTTCCTGGAAAGTTGGAAAGTGCTTTCTGGGGACCTGGCCCCATGGAAAAGTCTGCTGGAGGGGCTCTGATTGTACTTAGTCATCATGTTCCTCCTCCCCTCAAGGAAGTCTCTATCTCAGTTGTCTCTGGCCTTTGACCTTGGGCCAAACTGATTCCCATTTGCAAGGTGAGTTGTGAGAGGTGCCCTGTCCTGGGTGAGTGAGAGCAGGGGTCCCTGGGAGTGATCAGTAGTGCCCCAGGCACTCAGATGGGGCTGGTTGGGCTCATTCATTCTTGAAATATACAGGAAGGCCCACAAGGTGCAGGCACTTTTCTAGGAACAACCATTGTGTAATACATTGGGCAGACAGCAGTCCTGCCCTCCAGGGCTTCAGTTCTCCCGGGGTCACATGGTCACACTGGCCGTCACATCTGGGTGTGTCTCCAGTGCTGTCCATGTGACGCCTTCCTGGCCTCCTCTAGGTGTGGATGCACTCTCCCTCACTCTAATGAGGACAGTAGACCCCTGCACCAGCTGAAAGTGTGAGTGGGACTTTGATTCAAGAGGGAGGGACTCAGTTTACCAAAGAAGCACCAAGTGAGATGTGACCTGGAGGAGAACTGGCCTCTGAACGGGCAGGAACAGAAGGCAAAAAGTCCCAGACCCCAAAGGGCAACCCAGGAGCTCAGTGTGGAAGGAAGGCCAGGTCTCTGACTCTTTTGCCCACCTGACTCCCCCCAGGGCCATGTCCACCATCCTGGGCACAGAGCTGTACCATTAACCTGAGGGTTTCCACCAGCCCCCAGAGTTTCCCTGCCTGAGGATTCTACTAGCTTAAATAGAGCTCAGCATGCCTGACTCAGACCTGGAGCACCAAACCCTACATCTCCTGGCACAGCTGGAGACCCTGGAGCCCACTGAGGCAGAGGGGGATGTGATGGGAGCAAATGAGGATGGGAGGGAGCTTAACCACACAGAGCAGAATCTTCTGAGGCTGGATCTGGGCCAGCAGCAATGAGGAAGCTCAGATCACTATTGCCCTGGACTGCAGTCTGGGAAGATTTTCTGGGGCTGGCATCTTTGAGAGATCATTGAGTGGCAGTGAGAAGCTTTCTTTTCTGTTTTTGGGAGACACTTGGAAAAGCATTCCTATTGTTTTCTATCCTTGGAACTATAGCACCAGCTCCAGAACAAGCTCTGGAAACATCTCCAGACCTGGAGCCAACTACACCTCTACTGCCCACCAGAGCTCCAGAGTTAGAGCAAGTCGATTTTTGGTATTTTTTATAATGTATACTAAATTGTTTATGATATAAAGTTCACTTATAATTTAATAGTTTATCTTAGATTGTTCATGTAAATTATAATAAGTTCATTCACAGTGTTACATAACCCTATTAAATGTCTATTTGAGAACATTTTCACTATTTTCATTACTAAATAATATTCCATTCAGGAACCAGCACATTTGGTTTTCATCTGTTGATGGACACTAGAGTTTTCACCTTTGGGCCCTTCTAAACAGTGGTGCTCTGAATACTTGTGTACAGGCATGTGAATACGTGTATTCACATACTTTTGGGTATTGATGTAGGAGGGGAATTTGGGGATTGACCGAAAACTGTAGGCTTGTCCTTTTGAGAAACTGCTAAAGTGTTATATACAGTGGTTGTAACCATTTGACAGAGAAGGCACTGGTGACCCACTCCAGTACTCTTGCCTGGAAAATCCCATGGACGGAGGATCCTGGTAGGCTGCAGTCCATGGGGTCGCTGAGAGACAGGACTGAGCGACTTCACTTTCACTTTTCACTTTTATGCATTGGAGAAGGAAATGGCAATCCACCACAGTGTTCTTGCCTGGAGAATCCCAGGGACGGGGGAGCCTGGCAGGCTCCCATCTATGGGGTCGCACAGAGTCAGACACGACTGATGCGACTTAGCAGCAGCAGCAGCATTACCATTTGATAATCCCCAGAATTTAGGTGTATAATTTCCACTTCTTCATTTGTATTGCAGTTTCCTCTCTCTCCGTCCTTCTCTCTTTCTGGTCCCTCACTGTAAGGACCAAGCATGTATATTACAAGTTGCCATATGAAGAGGCATCTGTGGTTTAGCATTGAGACCATGACAGAGGAGATCTTGGGTCCTGATTCAATGAGTTCACAGTCCTAGACCCCAGGGGGACACTGGCAGAGGCCTGCAGGTGAATCATGGTCAATTCCTGGTCCACAGATAGTGTGAGATAATAAATGTTTGTTGCTTAAGTCACTCAAGATTGGCTAATGTTGTCACACAGAATGGACCACTCACACAGCCATCAAGCATTCAGGCCCTGGCCCCTCCCTCCCCACTGTCCCCTACTGTCCTCCCAAGCTCCCACCAGCCACACTAGCTTCCTCTGGCTTCATCTCTGGACAAACACATTCTGTGTGTCCATACACTGGTGCCTTCTTCTGGGATAATTATCCCCAGATGTGTGAATGGTTGGCACATTCTCATTACCCTGCTGGGGACAGACATGTCCCCTCAGTGTAGCCCCTCATGACCACATTGTGCACCTACTGTTTTTCAACATAGGACTTGCTTCCTTCTGTGTTTCTCCACTTCCCCCTCCAGACTGTGACCCTGGTGCTTCTTTTCATCACAGCCCTCCACTGAATGCTCAGGGCACAGCTGGTAATTGAATAGATAAGAGGCTCCATTCCTCCACTGAGAAGCTCAGATGCTAATAGGAGAAAGTATAGGCCAGGTCAGGGTCAGGGGAATGTGTAGGAGAGCAAGGGACACTCTCCTCGCCCCAGTACTGGACACATCACCCCTTTGGTGGGAACCACTCACACTACACATCAAGCAGGGAAACCCCAGCACAAACCATACCTCTGAGAGACTTCAGGACACCAGCGTTCCTTGGGCCCCAGGAGGGAGTGTGACAGGCCCACAGGAACCAGGGCCTTGAGAGGGACCTTGAAGAGGCCCCTCCACCTCCCCTTGTCCACTTCAGCCGTGGGGTGTCTAATTCCCTTCAGAGGACTCCTCACCACAGCCAGTGCAGATGTTCTGACCTTGATTCCATATGAGGTCCAACAAGGTGGTCTTTGCCTCAGTCCAAGGAAAAGCAATGCATGTTTCTATCACTGTTGCCACCCCAAGGCCCACCCCTCCCCTGACCCCACTCCCTATGGTCCCTTCCTCTGATGTGTGTCAGTGCCTGCTTGTGCGCACACCCAGAGAAGCTACTCCACATTGCCAAAATATCCTGGGGTCTTAGGACCTCTAATCCCATGGCAAAATATGTGGCAGGGAGACAGCCCTAGCCTGGGAGATCCTAACTCTCCCTTCATCTCAAGACTCTGCCCCTGCCAAGGCTGATTAGTAGTAAAACACACACACACTAAATAAAACTTCACAGGCTAAAACGTATTGACTGAAAATTTATAGAAGCAATATATAATTTGGGTACCTATTACCTGACTCAGTTGACCAAGTAGAAATTATTATTCTTAAAGAAATCTTACAAAGACAGAATCTACAGTCATGAAATTATGATTAGGATAAGAAAACTTGACATTTATTTTTTTAAAATAACTGATATCAAGTCAAACACTTTAAGGAATGTAAAACAAGGATATTCCAGCCAGGAGTCCTGAGGCTGACAAACGCCCCTCCTCGCCCCTACCGGCCCTGGAGCGAGTGCGCAGGCGTGAGCGGCTGCAGGTGGGAGGGCGGAGGCACAGGGACGCCTGAGCTCCCAGGACCGGTCCTGAGGGAAGGGAAGGTGGAGGCTGGGTCGGTCCACACTGAGAAACACCCCGGACCGGGGAGCAGTGCAGACACGAGTAAGTGCAGCTCTACCCGCAGCCCCTCACCGCGCGCCCCCGCCTGCCCAGCGGCCAGCGGCCCCGACTCCTCCAGCCTCGAGGAGCGCAAGCCTCGCTCGGTTCTCGGCTCAGGGGTCGCCGCCACCGGCCGCAGGCTGAGGACGCCGGGCCGGGGCCCCAAGGCGGTCGTGGAGCGGTGGGCGCCCCGCGCGCTCACAGCCCTCCCTGCTCGGCGCCCCTGGACCGCGGGGGCGGCCTCTGGGTCTGTGGGCGCCGCGTGGATCCGGTCGCCGCGGGTCGCGCTTTCGGGACGGGGAGGTGCAGCCGAGGAGCCCGATGTTGGGGCCGCGGGGTGCGCGTCGGGCGGGCGCGGTGGGTCCACAGGTGTGAAGAGGTCTCTGCTCCCGGGATGCGCGCGGGTGATGGGGGCGCACAGATCGGGGATCCTGTTTGCTGGCCGCCCGGCAGCGGGTGTTCAGATGGGACTCCATGCTCTTTCCTGTAGCCTTCTGGAGGATCGGCTACAAAAGGTTAAAGTTCACTTTCAGCGTTTTCAGCCTTTATTGAGGGTCGCTGACTCTAAGAGCGCTTCCTGGAGGGCAGTTTGTGACATACTAACATTTAAGCAAAGTTTGAAATAAAACTATTCCCGCCTTTTTGTTTTGGGGTATGGTGAACAGTTTTTCTTGATTAAAGCCTAACAACTTTTGGCGACTTTCTGCGAAGCTGCACTGCTCTTAAGTTACATGGTGACGGTTTTGTCGCTAAATTGTGTCCCAACTCTTGCGACCCCATGGACTGTAGACCTTCAAGCTCCTCTGTCCGTGGAATTCTCCAGGCAGGAATACTTGAGTGGGTTGCCATTTTTTTCTCCAGGAGATCTTACAGACCCAGGAATCGAACCCAATTCTCTGACATTGTAGGCAGATTCTCTACCAACTGAGCTACTAGAGAAGCTCCTAAGTTAAATGAGCATTTAAAAAATACTTCTTTGAGCAGTTATCATAGACGCTCAAATATTTGAGAATTCTAGCGATAGTAATAGGCGTGGTTTCTTTGTTTTTTTGTTTGTTTGTTTGTTTCGTTTTAGGTCTTTGGTTATTTTTTGTTGTTGTTTGGCTGGTTTTGGGATTTTTGGATTTTTGGGAGGAGTGGGGGTCTGGGTAAAGTTTGCATTAGGAAAAGATAATATCCAAATCAGGAGAAATGTTTATTTCATGGTGTTTTGGTATGCAGTGTTGCAAGTTAAAGTATCTAATCTTGGTTAAATCTCATATTGGCTCCAGAAAATGGATATTTTTATTGAGAATAGTTTGGGTTTTGTCCTGTGGGTTTTTTATCTGTTTTTTTTTTTAGTACAATCTGCTTATTTAGCATGCTTCAAATCATCATAGATTGTAGTTAACACTGCGGTAGGTTCAAGTAACAATGCTTTGTAACAGAGATGGGTTGTCTTTTTCCACAGAAATTTTTTCTTGGGTTAGTATATTTCCACGTAAAACTCTCAGGAGTGACTTTTGCTATAGCAGTTTGGTCTCTGTAATGAGGAATAAAGCATATCATTTCACTGTTGAAGATAATGGCATATATTATAAAGATAGGCATCTGGTACATAAAAGGAATTCGAGCTTTGAGTTTGGTGAATTAGTGTCCTCAATGAAATGGCTTGTCTCTTCCAAGAGAAGAAGAGCGATAAGCACATGGTGATGACCAGGTTTCTTTCCCTACACTGAACACCAAGAGGAAGGGGAGGAGACAGAGTGATTTTCAGAAGAATTGACCTTCTTTTATCAACCATGTACCCTCATTCCTTGCTGTTTCTTAATTCCCAGAGAAATTAAAAATGTGGTTCCTCACCAGGATATTTGAATGGGAAAGGTCCTTTCAGTTCCCAGGCAAGTAACTGAATCCATTATATAAGCATTCATCTGTACCTTGGAACTAACACTGAGAAAATCCTCTTCTCTAATGGATGAAGTGGGCAGAATAGGAGGGTGGTGGAGCTTTTTGGGGCAAGTTTTCCAAAAGTTGGAGCAAAAGTGAATCACTCTCTTCAAAGGAACAGACTCATTAGATACCAGCATTTGGGCCTTAAGGTCTTTTGCAACATCATGTGGCTTGTTAGTAAAAATAATCCAGACCATAGGAATATCCACGTGGTCAAATGCTTATTGGATGAAAAGTAATGAAAGAAAAAGAACCTTCTGAAGATTTTTAATATCTGGTATTTGACCCAGATCAGTTGACTGAGTACAAATTAACGTCAGTAAAGAAATCTTCCAGAGAGAGAATTTAGTCATTCAGCTGTGATGTGGGCGAGAAACCTGCTATTTATTTGTTAACAATTAATCCCAACTAAAATACTTTGTTAGTTAGAAAGAAATATGGATAAATTACAAGTAGTTTACTATGCTGTGTTTTCAAAGCAGGATCAAGGAATTAAATGTTACTGAAGTTTTCTCTGCAAAGTACTTTCTCAACATTATTTTTCAAATATGTCATTCTGATTGCAGTGTGTATGAATCTCAGAGTAAAAACTGTTGAGGAATTGATATTCTCTGAGGTGAAATGACTGATTCAGAAGAGCAGGGTTACATTGGAGGGTAAAACTCTCAATAATACAAATTGATGTATGTCATTTTAAATGTACTAGATTGAGGGCAATTTAAGTTTATCATATAATTAGCATAATTGTGTGTATAATGGTTTATGCTAAATTACAACACAACTCCCCGAATTTCAGCAGCACAACATTATGGTTCCCACATCACATCACTGGGTGGGTATTCACTTTCGGGAGACTGCACTCCTTCAGATGGTCATTCAGGATCCCAGACTCCTCCCATCCTATACCGTTTCCTTTCCCTTAGACCTCATCCACATCTGCATCCATCAGCAGAAGGGGGAAAGAATATGGAGAAATGCATATGGAAGTTTATGATGAGCCAGCTCTGGAAGGATACAGGCCAGTTTCTCTGCTGCTGCTTTGGCCACAATTCATTTCTGTGGCCACAAAAGAGACTGGGAAGTCTTCCAACTGTTCTCCCCAGGAAGGGAGAACAATTAAAGTTATCAGCAACCGTGAGTAATTCATTTCGATTTAATTAGTTTTCAAATCTTTTTTGGCTGTTTGCCATACACCAAGCGCTGTGCTGAGTGTGACCTGAGAATTGATTGAGCAGCATCTTGATCTTGGAGGATTTCTGAATCCTCAGGAGAGAAGACAGAGTATGAAGTGTCTGCCATCCTAGGAGAAAGGGATTAAGAGAACCTGCTTTGAAAGTTCAGGGAATGATTCTAGATTTGAAAGCTGCCTAGAAATGATAGGATTTGGACTCCACTTTCAGAGATGATCAAGATATGATTGTGAAGGAAGCTGGCATCAGGAGCTGTAGAAACAGGTCCTGCGAAACAGGGTATCATAAAGAATATTGTGTGGTCATTGTTCACTTGCTAAGTTGTGCCGGACTCTCTGTGACCCCATGGACTGCAACACATCAGGTTCCTCTGTATTCCACTACCTCCTGGAGTTTGCTCAAATATATGTCCATTGAGTCGGTGATGGTATCTAACTATCTCATCCTCTGCTGCCCCCATCTCCTTTTGATTCCAGCCCTTCCCAGGATCACAGTCTTTTCCAATGGCTTTTCATATCAGATGGCCAAAATATTGGAGTAACAGCATCAGTCTTTCCAATGAATAGTCAGAGTTACTTTCCTTTCGGTTTGAATGGTTGGATCTCCTTGCAGTCCAAGGGATTCTCACGAGTCTTCTCCAGCACCACAGTTCAAAAGCATCAGTTCTTTGGCACTCAGCTTTCTTTACAGTGCAACTCTCACATCCGTATATGACTACTGGAAAACCATAGTTTTGACTACATGGACCTTTGTTGGCAAATTGATGTCTCTGCTCTTTAATAGGCTGTCTAGGTTTGTCAGAGCTTTCCTACCAAGGCATAAGTGTCTTTTAATTTCCTGACTGCTGTCACCCTCTGCAGTGCTTTTGGAGCTCAAGAAAAGAAAATCTGTCACTGCTTCCACTTTTCCTCCTTCTATTTGCCATGAAGTAATGAGGCCAGTTGCCATAATCTTCGTTTTTTGCATGTTGAGTTTCAAGCCAGCTTTTTCATTCTCCTTTTTACCCGTATCAAGAGGCTCTTTAGTTCCTCTTCAATTTCTGCCATTAGAGTGGTATCAGCTGTATTTCTGAGGTTGTTGATATTTTCCAAGCAATCTTGATAACAGCTTGTGATTCATCCAGCCTGGCATTTCACATGATGTACTCTGCATGGAAGTTAAATAAACAGGGTGACAATATACAGCCTTGTCATACTCCTTTCCCAATTTGGAACCAGTCCCTTGTTCCATGTCTGATTCTAGGTGTTGTTTCTTGACCCACATACAGGTTTCTCAGGAGTCGGGTAAGGTGGTCTGAGACTCTCATCTCTTTAAGAGTTTTCCACAGTTTTTGTGATCCACAGAGTCAAAGGCTTTAGCATAGTCAATGAAGCAGTAGTAGATGTTTTTCTGAAACTCCTTTGCTTTTTCTATGATCTAATTATGTTGGCAATTTGATCTCTGGTTCTTCTGCCTCTTCAATATGAAGTTTGTACATCTGGAAGTTCCCAGTTATATATTGTTGGAGCCTGACTTGAAGGATGTTGAATATAATATTAGAGGAGTGAGTACAATTTTACAGTAGTTTGAACATTCTTTGGCATTGCCCTTCTTTTGAATTGAAATGAGCACTGACCTTTTCCAGTCCTGTGGCCACAGGTGAGTTTTTTTAAATTTGCTGATACATCAAGTGCAGCACTTTAACAGCACCGTCTTTTAGGATTTTGATTAGCTCAAGTGAAACTTCGTCACCTCCACTAGCTTTGTTTGTAGTAAGCTTTGCTAAGGCCCACTTGACTTCACACTCCAGGATGTCTGGCTCTAGGTGAGTGTCTACACCATCGTTACCATGGTCATTAAGACTTTTTTCTACAGTTTTTCTGTGTATTCTTGCCACCTCTTCTTAATCTCTTCTGTTTCTATTATGTCTTTATATTTCTGTCTTTTATAGTGTTTTATTGTGTCCATTTTTGCATGAAATATTCACTTAAATCTCCAATTTTCTTAAATATTATGCTGCCATTAAATTCACATTTTCTAAAATTACAAATGGATAGAATAACTACACTCATATTAAGTGAAAAAGAGACCAGTAGGCAAGGTAATTCCATTTTTTAGAATTCTGCGTCAATTTAGATGAAATCATACATATATGTTGAATGATAGTTTTGTAATTTTCTGAACTGTTTTATTAATATAAACAGAAAAGTATCATAAATTGATTTGATTTAATAGACTAATTTCTATCCACCACACACAGAGCTGGGTGTAGACAGGTGATCCTAGGAGGTTCCCACCATCTCTCTGCTGGTGAGGTGGTAACAACCTCCTCTCTCCTCTCTGCTGTGGACCCAGGTCCTGGCTCAAGTCCTCAAGACAGTGTGAAGACAGACATCCCCAAAACACTGAGCCTTACAGAGTTTGGTTTGCTCTAATGGTAAGATCATGAATGTGGCAACTGTAAATGTTGACTTCTTTTGCTGACAAAATCATGGAGCCATGCAGCACTCCTGCCATTTCTGAAAAAAGCCACCAGAGGGCAGTGTGGCTGCTTCTGACAAACACTGTCCCATTAAAAACTGATCCAAGTTAGCCTTCATCAGAACACATTTTATAAACTTACAGGACCTCTTTAAGGTACATTGATTTGCTTTTCTTCTTTAATCTTATTTGGAAGTTAATGGAAATTCACTACAAATAATAAACATAAAGTGAGCCACTGACTACGTTTTACCTTGTGACATGTAGACAAGCAAAATTATGCATCCAATCCCCTTCTTTGTCCACCTCTGTCCCTTCCTCTCTATATCTATCTGTAAACATCTGTGTAACCCATCTTTTGATAATCTACATGCCATATCAGATATTTTTCAGTAATTTTCCTACTTCTCTGTGATGTGAATGTTTCAGTAGTAAGTGGGCTGCTTATAAGACAGTGGGAAGCAGTGTGAAGGTGAGCAGTAGGTCTCAGTGGGAGTCATCCAAACGGAGAGATCTGCTCAGCACAGACAGGGTCAGGTCCATCCACACTGTCTCCTATCCTTAAAGCACTGAGTCTATCCTCTTGGGGGAACTTTGCTAAAATTTTGATTATTTTAGGGAACATCAGGGTTAAGATAATGAGTGATGGTTGTAGTAATTCTGGGAGAGAGATAAGGTTAT
>SNSB01003387.1:2488729-2535359 GCA_012922965.1 Capreolus pygargus | reverse complement strand
AAGGTCCCATTTGTTTATTTTTGCTTTTGTTTCTAATATTCTGGGATGTGGGTCATAGAGGATCCTGCTGTAATTTATGTCAGAGAGAATTTTGCCTATGTTCTGCTCTAGGAATTTTATGGTTTCTGGTCTTACATTTAGATCTTTAATCCATTTTGAGTTTATTTTTGTGTATGGTGTTAGAAAGTGTTCTAGTTTCATTCTTTTACAAGTGGTTGACCAGTTTTCCCAGCACCATTCAAGGAATGATAGTAGATTTGGACGTTGCCTGGAGCTGATAGGTTCTGGACTCCACTTTCAGAGATGAAAAAGAAATGTTCAGAGGTAGCTGGCATCAGGAGCTGTAGAAACAGGTCCTGTGATACAAGGTATCATAAGGAATATTTGCAGCTATTAAATTCACATATTTTAAATTTATAAATGGATAGAATAATGGCTCATATGAAGTGAAAAGGTCACTGGTAATATCAGGTAATCCCATTTTCTAAAATGCTATGTAATTGTAGGTGAAATTATGCACAATATTTTGAATGATAGTTTCTCAAATTTCTAAAACATTTTGTTAACATAATCAGAAGAAAGCTGTGAAAATTCTTTGGTTAGATACACTAATCTCTACACTAGACACACAGAGCTGGGGTATAGGCAAGTGATCCCACCCAGCAGGCTCCCACCCTTTCCCTGCAGGTCCCAAGAGGTGGCTACCTCCTCTCTATTCTCTGTTGTGGTCCCAGGGCCTAATGCAGGGGCTCAACCATCACTCTCTGAAATTCTGCACTTGGAAAGTGATGTATTCTGTCATAGTCAAGACAATCATTTCCACTAGACGGCTCCCCCCAAAACACTGAGACTTGCCGAATTTGGTTTACTCTCATAGCAAGACTGTGAAGGTGGCAACTGATTGTTGGCCTGTTTGGCAGACAGACCCATGGAGCCCTGCAGTGCTCCTGCTATTTCTCACAGGGCCACCAGAGGGCAGTGTGTAGCTGCTTATGGCAAACACTGCAAGGAGATCCAACTAGTCAATCCTAAAGGCAATCAATCCTGAATCTTCATTGGAAGGACTGAGGCTGAAGCGGAAACTCCAATATTTTGCCACCTGATGCGAAGAACCAACTTATTGGAAAAGACCCTGATGCTAGAGAAGATTGAAGGCGGGAGGAGAAGGGGACTACAGAGGATGAGATGGCTGAGTGGCATCACTGACTCAATAGAGATCAGTTTGCAAAGCATCCGGGAGTTGGTGATGGACAGGGAAGCCTGGTGTGCTGCGGTCCATGGGGTTGCAAAGAGTCAGACATCACTGAGCCACTGAACTGACTGACTTCCCCGTTCTTAAAGAGTCCTTTTCAAGTTAAACTTCCTCAGAACATGTTTGATAAACTTAAGAGAATTTCTTTAAAATATATTGACATGCTTTTCATCTCCAGTTTCATTTGGAAACTAGTGAAAAGCCACTACAAGGAACACATGTAACGTGAGCCACTGTTTAAAGGTTGTCCCTTGTGACACATATGTGTGCTCAGTCGCTCAGTCAAGTCCGACTCTTTGTGATCCCATGGACTACAGACCAGGCTCCTCTGTCCATGGGATTTTCCTGGCAAGAATACTGGAGTAGGTTGCCTTTTCCCACTCCAGAGGCATCTTCTCAACCCAGGGACAGAACCCATATCTCATGTGTTTCCTGCATTGGCAGGTGGGTTCTTTACCACTGCACCAGCTGGATATCGATGGGTGAAATTCTGTGCCAGCCCCTTTGTTTCTTCTTCTCTCCCCCTCGTCCATCTATAGGTAACGATCTCTCTGAAACTCCTCTGGAAAATCTATGTAACATTATCAGAGAGAGTTTTCAGGCATGTTGATCCTTCCTTGTGATGTCAGTGTTTGTGTAGCAAATCATCTGCTCCTATGACACTGGGTATGTCCTTGACCCCTGGGAGACAGTGTTCTGGTGGGCAGTTCATCTCAGTGGGAGTCAGTCCACGGGAGGTCTGCTAAGCACAGACAAGCCCAGCCCACATTGTCTTCTATCCCCAAAACACTGAGAATGCGTCCCTCCATGCCACCCATCTGCCCCACCCCCAGGGAACTTGGATAAAATCCTGTATATGCTGAGGAAGCATCAGGGTCAGAACAATGAACAGTGCTTTTAATAATTATGAGAGAGAGTGATGAGGTTCTGTGTTTTCAGTTCTTATATTTATGTGCCTTGATTCACTCTTTTATTATTTTAAATTTTAATTGTAACATCATTCTTTACAGTGCTGTTAGTTTCTGCTGTGCAGCAAAGTGAATCAGTTATATATATACCCTCTTTTTTTAGATTCTGTTCCCATGTAGATTATTACAAAGAATTGAATAAAGTTCCCTGTGCTCTCCAGTAGATCTTTATCTATTTTATGTGTAGTAGAGTGTATTTGTCAATCCTAACTTATCCTTCACCCTTCTTTGGTAACCACAAGTTTGTTCTCTACATCTGAGATTCTATTTCTATAAATAGGTTTGTATGTACCATTCTTTTAGATTCCAAATGTAAGTGACATCATACGATATTTGTCTTTCTATATCAGACTTCACTCAGTATGACAATCTCTAGGTTCATCCATCTTGCACACATAGCATTATTTTGTTCTTTTTAAGAGTCGGTAATATTCCATTGTAAATATGAGCCACATGTTCTTTATCTATTCCTCCATTGAGGAACATTTAGTTGCTTCTGTCTTCTGGCTATTGTAAATAGTGCTGCAACAGACATTGGGGATCATGTATCTTTTCAAATTATGGTTTTCTCTGGATATATGCCCAAGAGTAAGATTACTGTATCATATGGTAAGTCTTATTTTTAGTCTTTTAAGAACCTTCGTACTGTCAGACACAACTGAGCGACTGAACTGAACTGATACTTTTTTCCATATTGGCTGTACCAATCTGCATTCTCACCAACAATGTACAAGGCTTCCCTTTTCTCCACACCCTCTCCAGCATTTATTGTTTGTAGATGTTTTGATGATGGCTATTCTGACTGGTATGAGCTGATACCTCATTGTAGGCAGGGATCTAGGGCTTTCTCTAGTGTCTCCACAGGGAATTCAGACATCCCTTCATCTTGGGAGATGCAATTCGAGCCTGCATTCCAGTCACTGCAGGGAAATCCAGCCTTATTTCTAGTCAGGGCATCTCAGTGTCCATTCAATGAGGCCTCAAGCTCAGGGTCCCTCTCACATACCTATAGCTTAGAGAAGCCTCTTCTTGAGGTGCTTGTGGAAAGTTGGTATTCCTCTTGAGTTGAAGCCAGGGAATCAGCTCTCATCTGAAGTTGATTTGGGGTACACCAAGCTCTTTTGTGTTGCTGTGGTGACTTCAGGGTCCCTCTATATGTGTGACAGTGTTCTTGGGGACTCTCTGGAGTGCCATCAAGGAAGTCAAGGCTCCTTTCATGTTTGATGTGGAAAACGGAATTGCTCTGCAAGCAGTGCAGGGGAATCGGGCCTCATTTCGTGGCGAGGAGGAAATCTATGGTTTTACTCGAGTTGCAGCACAAACCTGGGGTATATTCTCGAGTTGCGACGTGGATGGATCTTCAAAACTCCTGTCTCTTCAGTGACGTCAGGACTCCTGTCTAGTTGTGAGGGACACCTCGGGATTCACCACGAGGCTTGGCAGGGCAATAGGAACACTTCACCAGGTGAGGCAGGAGACCCCGTGTCCCTTTCCATTTGCCACAGGGATATTAGGTTTCCTATCAATAATCAAGAGGAGTCAGGCAAGTCTCCTTTTGAAGCATTGACCTCCGTGTGCCTCCTGAGCTGTCAAAGAAATGTGAGGCCTCCTGTTGAAATGAGGCAGGGGACTAGGGCTTTCTCTAGGGTCTCCACAGGGGATTCAGACATCCCTTCATCTTGGGAGATGAAAGTCGAGCCTTCATTCAACTCACTGCAGATAAATGTGGCTTTATTTCAAGTCAGGGCATCTTGGTGTCCATTCAACTTGAGGCTGGAAACTCAGGGTCCCACTCACATACATATAGCTGAGAGAATCCTCCTCTTGAGGTGCTTGTGGAAATTTGGTACTCCTCTTGAGTCGAAGCCAGGAAATCAGCTTTACTTTTGAGCTGATTTGTGTTACATAGAGCTCTTTCTTTTTGCTGCGGTGACCTCAGGGTCCCTCTAGACTTGTGACAGTGCTCTTGGGGACTCTCTGGAGTGCCATCAAGGAAATCAAGGCTCCTTTTGTGTTTGATGTGGAACAAGGTATTGCTCTCCACGCAATGCAGGGGAATCGGGGCTCATCTAGTGGCGAGGGGGAGGTCTCATGGTTTTTCTCGAGTTGCGGCGGGAACCTGGGGTATATTCTCGAGTTACGATGAGGATGGCCCTTCAAAACACGTGTTTGTTCAGCGACGTAGGATTCCTGTCTAGTAGCAAGGGACAACTCAGGATTCTCCTCGAGGCTTGGCAGGGAAATAGGGATGCCACTCGAGGTGAGGCGGGAGACTCAGGGTTCATTTCCATTTGCCACAGGGATATTGGAATTCCTATCAATATTCAAGAGAAGTAAGACATCATGTGCTTTCAGAGCATTGAACTCCATGTGCCTCTCGAGTTGTCAAGGGGATGTGAAGCCTCCTGTCGAGATGATGCCCAGAACTAGGGCTTTCTCTAAGGTTTCCACAGGGGATTCAGACATCCCTTCATCTTGGCAGATGTAAGACAAGGCTGCATTCAAGTTACTGCAGGTGAATCCAGCATTATTTCGAGTCAGGGCATCACTGTGTCCATTCCACTTGAGGCCTAAAACTCAGGGTCCCTCTCACAAGGTTATAGCTAAGAGAAGCCTCCTCTTGAGTTGCTTGTGGAAAGTTGGTATTCCTCTTAAGTCCAAGCCAGGGAATCAACTCACATCTCGAGATGATTTGGGGTACACGGAGCTCTTTCGGGTTGCTTCTGTGAGCTCAGGGTCCCACTAGAATTGTGACAGTGTTCTTGGGGACTCTCTGCAGTGCCATTAAGGAAGTCAAGGCTCCTTTCGTGTTTTATGTGGAAAACGGAATTGCTCTGCACACAATGCAGGGGAATCGGGCCTCATCTCACGGCGTGGGGGAAGTCTCATGGTTTTTCTTGAGTTGCGGTGGGAACCTGGGGTATATTCTCGAGGTACATAGGGGATGGCCCTTCAAAACTTGTGTTTGTTCAGTGATGTCAGGACTCCTGTCTAGTTGTGAGGGAGACCTCAGGATTCTCCTGGAGGCTTGGCAGGGCAATAGGGATGCCTCTCGATGTGAGGCGGGAGACCCAGTGTCCCTTTCCAGTTGCCACAGGGTTATTGGGATTCCTATCAATTTTCAAGAAGAGTCAGGCATCGTCTCCATTTGAAGCACTGTACTCCATGTGACTCTCGAATTGTCAAAGGGATGTGAGGCCTCCTCTTGAGATGACGTGGGGAACTAAGGCTTTCTCTAGGGTCTCCACAGGGGATTCAGACATCCCTTCATCTTGGGAGATGCAAGACGAGCCTGCATTCAAGTCACTGCAAGAAAATCTGGCCTTATTTCGAGTCAGGGCATCTCGGTGTCCATCCCACTTGAGACCGCAAATTCAGGGTCCTTCTCACATACCGATAGCTGAGAGAAGCCTCCTCTTGAGGTGCTTGAGGAAAGTTGGTATTCCTCTTATGTTCAAGCCAGGGAATAAGCTTTCATCTCGAGTTGATTTGGGGTACACGAAGCTCTTTTTTGTTGCTGCGGTGACCTCAGGTTCCCTCTAGACTTGTCTCACTGTTCGTCAGGACTCTCTGGAGTGCAATCAAGGAAGTCAAGGCTCCTTTCGTGTTTGATGTGGAACACGGAATTACTCTGCATGCAATGCAGGGTAATCGGGCATCAACTCGCGGTGATCTGGAAGTCTCATGGTGTTTCTCGAGTTGCGGTGGGAACCTGGGGTATATTCTCAAGTTACAACGGGGATGGCCCTTCAAAACACGTGTTTGTTCAGCATGTCAGGACTCCTGTCTAGTTGTGAGGGACACCTTGGGATTCTCCTCGAGGCTTGGCAGGGCAATAGGGACGACTCTCGAGGTGAGGCGAGAGACCCAGAGTACCTTTCCAGTTTCCAGAGGTATATTGGGATTCCTATCAATTTTCAAGAGGATTCAGGCATTGCTCCTTTTGAAGCATTGAACTCAGCATTATTCTCGAGTTGTTAAAGGGATGTGAGGCCTCCTGCCGAGATGAGGCAGGGAACTACGGTTTTCTCTAGGGTCTCCACAGGTGATTCAGACATCCCTTCTTCTTGGGAGATGCAAGAAGAGCCTGCATTCAAGTCACTGCTGGGAAATCCAGCATTATTTCGAGTCAGGGCATCTTGGTGTCCATTCCACTTGAGGCCTAAAACTCAGGGTCCCTCTCACAAAGCTATAGCTGAGAGAAGGCTCCTCTTGAGGTGCTTGTGGAAAGTTGATATTCCTCTTGATTCGACACCAGGGAATCAACTCTCATCTCGAGGTGATTTGGGGTACATGGAGCTCTTTCGTGTTGCTTCTGTGAGCTCAGGGTCCCACTAGAATTGTGACAGTGTTCTTAGGGACTCTCTGCAGTGCCATCAAGGAAGTCAAGGCTCCTTTCATGTTTGATGTGGAAGACAGAATTGCTCTGCATGCAATGCAGGAGAATTGGGCCTCATCTCCAGTTGATTTGGGGTACACGGAGCTCTTTCGAGGAGCTGCGGTGACATCAGGGTCTGTTTAGACTTGCAACAGTGTTCTTTGTGACTCCCTGGAGATTCATCAAGGAAGTCAAGGCTCCTTTGGTACTTGATGTGGAACACAAAATTGCTCTGCATGCAATGCTGGGGAATCAGGTCTCATCTCACAGCGAAGGGGAAGTCTCATGTTTTTTCTCGAGGTGCGACAGGAACGTGGGGTATATTATCGAGTTATGGTGAAGATAGCCCTTCAAAACTCGTGTTTGTTCACTGAAGTCAGGATCCTGTGTAGTTGCGAGATACACCTCAGGATTTTCCTTGAGGTTTGGCAGGGCAATAGGGACGCCTCTCGAGGTGGGACGGGAGACCCAGTGTCCCTTTGCAGTTGGTACAGGGATATTGGGATTCCTATCAATTTTCAAGAGGAGTCAGGCATCGTCTCCTTTTGAAGCACTGAACTCCATGTGCCTCTTGAGGTGTCATAAGGATGTGAGGCCTCCTGTCTTGATGATGCAGGGACATAAAGCTTTCTCTATTGTCTCCACAGGGGACTCAGACATCCCTTCATCTTGTGAGATGAAAGACGAGCCTGCATTCAAGTCACTGCAGGAAAATCCGGGCTTTTTTCGAGTCAGTGCATCTCAGTGTCGATTCCACTTGAGGCAACAAACTCAGGGTCCTTCTCACATACCTATAGCTCGGAGAAGCCTCCTCTTGATGTGCTTGCAGAAAGTTGGCATTCCTCTTGAGTCGAAGCCCCGGAATCAGCTCTCATCTCGAGATGATTTGGGGTACACGCAGCTTTTCTCAAGTTGCTGTGCTGAACTTAATATTCTTCTAGACTTGGGACAGTGTTCTCGGGGAATCTCTGGACTTGCATAAAGGAAGTCAAGCCACTTGTCGTGTTTGATGGGGAATGCGGGATGGCTCTGGAGCCAATGCAGGGGAATTGGGCCTCATCTCGAGTTGACTTGGGGTACACGGCGCTCTTTCGTGTTGCTCTGGTGACCTCAGGGTCCCTATAGACATGTGAGAGTGTTCTTGGAGACTCTCTGGAGTTCCATCAAGGAAGTCAAGGCTCCTTTCATGTTTGATGGGGAACACAGAATTGCTCTGCATGTAATGCAGGGAAATGGGGCCTCATCTTGCAGCAAGGGGGAAGTCTCATGGTTTTACTCTAGTTTCGGTGGGAACCTGGGGGTTTATTCTCGAGTTACGACGGGGATGGCCTTTCAAAACTCATGTTTGTTCAGCGACGTCAGGACTCCTGTCTAGTTGCGAGGGACACCTCAGGATTCTCCTCGAGGCTTGGCAGGGCAATAGGGACGCCACGCGAGGTGAGGCGGGAGACCAAGGGTCGCTTTCCATTTGCCACAGTGATATAGGGATTCCTATTAATCTTCAGGAGGAGTAAGGCATCATGTGCTTGTGGAGCACTGAATTCCGCGTGCCTCTCAAGTTGTCAAGGGGATGTGAGGCCTCCTGTCGAGATGATGCAGGGAATGAGGGCTTTCTATAGGGTCTCCACAGGGGATTCAGACATCCCTTCATCTTGCAAGATGCAAAACGATCCTGAATTCCAGTCACTGCAGGGAAATCCGGCCTTATTTTGAGTCAGGGCATCTCCGTGTCCATTCCACTTGGGGCCACAAACTCAGGTCCCTCTCACATACCTATAGCTGAGAGAAGCCTCCTCTTGGGTGCTTTTGGAAAGGTGGTATTCCTCTTGATTTGAAGCCAGGAAATCAGCTCTCATCTCGGGTTGATTCGTGGTACACGGAGCTCTATCGAGTTGTTGTGGTGACCTCAGGGTCCATCTAGACTTGTGACAGTGTTCTTGGGGAATCTCTGGAGTGTTATCAAGGAAGTCAAGGATCCATTTGTGTTTCATATGCAACACGGAATTGCTCTGCATGCAGTGCAGGGGAATTGGGCCTCATCTCGCGGCGAGGGGGAAGTCTCATGCTTTTTCTTGAGTTGCGGTGGGAACCTGGCATATAATCTTGAGGAACGTTGGGGGTGGCCTTCAAAACTCCTGTTTGTTCAGCGATGTCAGGACTCCTGTCTAGTTGCGAGGGACACCTCATGATTCTCCTTGAGGTTTGGCAGGGCAACAGGGACGCCTCTTGAGGTGAGGCGGGAGACCCAGTGTCCCTTTGCAGTTGGTACAGGGATATTAGGATTCCTATCAATTTTCAAGAGGAGTCAGGCATCGTCTCCTTTTGAAGCATTGAACTCCGTGTGCCTCTTCAGGTGTCATATGGATGTGAGGCCTACTGTCTTGATGATGCAGGGACATAAATCTTTCTCTACTGGCTCTACAGGGGATTCACACATCCCTTCATCTTGAGAGATGAAAGACGAGCCTGCATTAAAGTCATTGCAGGGAAATCCAGACTTTTTTCGAGTCAGTGCATCTCGGTGTCAATTTCACTTGAGGCAACAAACTCAGGGTCCTTCTCACATACATATAGCTCAGAGAAGCCTCCTCTTGAGGTGCTTGCAGAAAGGTGGCATTCCTCTTGAGTCGAAGCCAGGGAATCAGCTCTCATCTCGAGATGATTTGGCGTACACCGAGCTTTCCTCAAGTTGCTGTGCGGAACTTGATGTTCTTCTAGACTTGGGACGGTGTTCTCAGGGAATCTCTGAAGTTGCATAAAGGAAGACAAGCCACGTGTCGTGTTTGATGGTGAATGCGGGATGGCTCTGAAGCCAGTGCAAGGGAATCAGGCCTCATCTCGAGTTGATTTGGGGTACACGGAGCTCTTTTGAGGAGCTGCAGTGACCTCAGTGTCCATCTAGACTTGCGACAGTGTTCTTAGGGACTCTCTGGAGTTTCATCAAGGAAGTCAAGGCTCCTTTCGTATTTGATGTGGAACATGGATTATCTTTGCATGCAATGCAGGGGAATCAGGTCTCATCTCACAGCGAGGGGGAAGTCTCATGGTTTTCCTCGAGGTGCGACGGGAACCTGGGGTATATTATCGAGTTACGGTGAAGATAGCCCTTCAAAACTCGAATTGTTCAGTGACATCAGGATTCCTGTGTAGTTGGGAGATACACCTCGGGATTCTCCTTGAGGTTTGGCAGGGCAATAGGGATGCCTCTCGAGGTGAGGCGAGAGACCCAGTGTCCCTTTGCAGTTGGCACAGGGATATTGGGATTCCTATCAATTTTCAAGAGGAGTCAGGCATTGTCTCCTTTTGAAGCATTGAACTCTGTGTGCCTCTTGAGGTGTCATATGGATGTCAGGCCTCCTGTCTTTATGATGCAGGGATATAAAACTTTCTCTATTGGCTCCACAGGGGACTCAGACATCCCTTCATCTTGAGAGATGAAAGACGAGCCTGCATTCAAGTCACTGCAGGGAAATCCAGGCTTTTTTCGAGTCAGTGCATCTCGGTGTCGATTCCACTTGAGGCAACAAACTCAGGGTCCTTCTCACATACCTATAGCTCAGAGAAGCCTCCTCTTGAGGTGCTTGCAGAAAGTTGGCATTCCTCTTGAGTTGAAGCCCGGGAATCAGCCCTCATCTCGAGATGATTTGGGGTACATGGAGCTTTTCTCGAGTTGCTGTGCTGAACTTAATGTTCTTCTAGACTTGGGACGGTGTTCTCGGGGAATCTCTGGACTTGCATAAAGGAAGTCAAGCCACTTGTCATGTTGATGGGGAACACGGGATGGCTCTGGAGCCTATGCAGTTGAATCGTGCCTCATCTAGAGTTGACTTGGGGTACACGGAGCTCTTTCGTGTTGCTGTGGTGACCTCAGGGTCCCTATAGACATGTGAGAGTGTTCTTGGGGACTCTCTGGAGTTCCATCAAGGAAGTCAAGGTTCCTTTTGTGTTTGATGGGGAACACGGAATTACTCTGCATGTGATGCAGGGGAATCAGGTCTCATCTCACAGCGAGGGGGAAGTCTCATGGTTTTTCTCAAAGTGCAATGGGAACCTGGGGTATATTATTGAGTTACGGTGAAGATAGCCCTTCAAAACTCGTGTTTGTTGAGTGACGTCAGGACTCCTCTGTAGTTGCGAGGGACACCTCGGGATTCTCCTTGAGGTTTGGCATGGCAATAGGGATGCCTCTCGAGGTGAGTCCGGAGACCCAGTGTCCCTTTCCAGTTTCCACAGGGATATTAGGATTCCTTTCAATTTTCAAGAGAAGTCAGGCATCGTCTCTTTTTGAAGCACTGAATACTGCGTGCCTCTTGAGTTCTCAAAGGGATGTGAGGCCTCCTGTCGACATGAGGCGGGGACCTAGGGCTTTCTCTAGCATCTCCACAGTGGACTCAGACATCCCTTCATCTTGTTAGATGAAAGACGAGCCTGCATTCACATCACTGCAGGGAAATCCAACCTTCTTTCAAGTCAGGACATATCGGAGTCCATTCCACTTGACGCAGCAAACTCAGGGTCCTTCACACATACTTGTAGCTGAGATCAGCCTCTTCTTGAGGTGCTTGTGTAAAGTTGGCATTCCTCTTGAGTTGAAGCTAGGGAATCAGCTCTCATCTCAAGATGATTTGGCGTACACCGAGCTTTCCTCAAATTGCTGTGCTGAACTTGGTGTTCTTCTAGACTCGGGACGGTGTTCTCGGGAAATCTCTGGAGTTGCATAAAGGAAGTCAAGCCACATGTGTTTGATGGTGAACATGGGATGGCACTGAAGCCAATGCAGAGGAATTGGGCCTCATCTTGAGTTGATTTGGGGTACACGGAGCTCTTTTGAGGAGCTGTGGTGACCTCAGAGTCCATCTAGACTGGCGACAGTGTTCTTAGGGACTCTGGAGTTTCATCAAGGAAGTCAAGGCTCCTTTCGTATTTGATCTGGAACACGGAATTGCTTTGCATGCAATGCTGGGGAATCAGGTCTCATCTCACAGCGAGAGGGAAGTCTCATGGTTTTTCTCAAGGTGTGACGGGAACCTGGGGTATATTATCGAGTTACAGTGAAGATAGCCCTTCAAAACTCATGTTTGTTCAGTGACGTCAGGATTCCTGTGTAGTTGCAAGATACACCTCGGGATTCTCCTTGAGGTTTGGCAGGGCAATAGGGACGCCTCTCAAGTTGTGGTGGGAGACCAAGTGTCCCTTTCCAGTTGGCACAGGGATATTGAGATTCCTATCAATTTTCAAGAGGAGTCAGGCATCGTCTCCTTTTGAGGCATTGAACTCCGTGTGCCTCTTGAGGTGTCATATGGATGTGAGGCCTCCTATCTTGATGAAGCAGGGACATGAAGCTTTTTCTATTGTCTCCACAGGGGATTCAGACATCCCTTCATCTTGTGAGATGAAAGACGAGCCTGCATTCAAGTCACTGCAGGGAAATCCGGGCTTTTTTCGAGTCAGTGCATCTCAGTGTCAATTCCACTTGAGGCAACAAACTCAGGGTCCTTCTCACATAGCTATAGCTGAAAGAATCCTCCTCTTGAGGTGTTTGTGGAACGGTGGCATTCCTCTTGAGTCAAAGCATGGGAATCAGCAATCATCTTGAGATGATTTGGGTTACACGGAGCTTTTCTCAAGTTGCTGTGCTGAACTTGGTGTTCTTCTAGACTTGGGACAGTGTTCTTAGGGAATCTCTGGAGTTGCATAAAGGAAGTCAAGTCACTTGGGTTTGATGGAGAACAGGGGATGGTTCTGGAGTAAAGGTATTGGAATTGGGCCTCATCTTGAGTTGATTTCGGGTACACGGAGCTCTTCCATGTTGCTGCAGTGAACTCAGGGTCCCTCTAGACTTGTGACAGTGTTTTGGGGGACTCTCTGGAGTTCCGTCAGGCAAGTCAAGTTTCCTATCTTGTTTGATTTGCAACATTGAATTGCTCTGCATGCAATGAATGGGAATCGGGTCTCATCACACGTCGACAGGAAAGTCTCATGGCTTTTCTCGAATTCCAGCGGGAACCTGGGGTATATTCTCGAGTTACGGCGGGGATGGCCCTTCAAAACTCGTGTTTGTTCAGCGACGTCAGGACTCCTGTTTAGTTGCGAGGGACAACTCGCGACTCTCCCAGAGGCTTGGCAGCGCAAAAGGGACACCTCTCGAGGTGAGGAGGGAGACCCAGGGTCACTTTCCACTTGCCACAGGGATATTGGGATTCCTATCAATTTTCAAGACGAGTCACGCATCATCTCCTTTTGAAGCATTGAACTCCGAGTGTCTCACGAGGTGTGAAAGGGACGTGGGGCCTCCTGTTGAGATGAGGCAGAGAACTAGGGCTTTCTGTAAGGTTCCCAAGGGCACTCAGACACCCCTTCATTTTCTTGGATGAAAGACGAACCTGCATTGAAGTCAATGCAAGAAATCCGGCCATCTTTCGAGTCAGGGCATCTCGGTGTCCATTCCAATTGAGGCAGCAAACTCAGGGTCCCTCTCACATACCTATAGCTGAGAGAAGCCTCCTCTTGAAGTGCTTGTGGAAAGTTGGCATTCCTCTTGTGTCAAACCCAGGGTATCAGCTCTCATCTTGAGATGACTTGGGGTACACGGAGCTTTTCTCGAGTTGCTGTGCTGAAATTAGTGTTCTTCTACAGTTGGGACGGTGTTCTCGGGGAATCTCTGGAGTTTCCTAAAGGAAGTCAAGCCACTTGTCATATTTGATGGGGAACGCGGGATGGCTCTGGAGCCAATACAGGGGAATCAGGCCTCATCTCGAGTTGATTTGGGGTACACGGAGCTCTTTTGTCTTTCTGCGGTGACCTCAGGAGCCCTCAAGACTTGTGACGGTGTTCTTGGAGACTCTCTGGAGTGCCATCAAGGAAGTGAAGGCTCCTTTGGTGTTTGATGTGGAATACGGAATTGCTCTGCATGCAATACAGGGGAATCGGGCCTCATCTCGCTGTGAGGGGCAAGTCTCATGGTTGTTCTCAAGTTGTGGAGGGAACCTGGGGTATATTCTCGTGTGAGGACGGGGATGGCCCTTCAAGACCCGTGTTTGTTCAGCGATGTCAGGACTCCTATCTAGTTGTGAGGGACACCTCGGGATTCTCCTCGAGGCTTGCCAGGGCAATAGGGACACCTCTCGAGGTGAGGCAGGAGACCCAGTGTCCTTTCCAGTTGCAACAGTGATATTGGAATTCCTATCAATTTTCAAGTAGAGTCAGGCATCGTCTCCTTTTGAAGCATTGAACTCCGCGTGTCTCTCAAGTTCTCAAAGGGATGTGAGGCCTCCTGTCGAGATGAGTCGGGGAATTAGGGCTTTCTCTAGGATCTCTACCAGGGATTCAGACAGCCCTTCATCTTGCAAGATGGAAGGCGATCCTTCAGTCAAGTCACTGCAGGGAAATCCGGCCTTATTTCGAGTCATGGCATCTCGGTTTCCACTCCACTTGAGGCCAGAACCTCAGGGTCCCTCTCACATACACATAGCTGAGAGAATCCTCCTTTTGAGGTGCTTGTGGAAAGTAGGTTTACCTCTTGAGTCGAAGCCAGGGAATCAGCTCTCATCTCGTGATGATATGGTTACATGCAGCTCTTTGGTGTTGCTGGTAGTGACCTCAGGATCCATCTAGACTTCTGACAGTGTTCTTGGGGAATCTCTGGAGTGCAATTAAGTAAATCAAGGCTCCCTTCATGTTTGATGTGGAATGCGGAATTGCTCTGCATGAAATGCAGGGGAATCTGGCCTCATGTCAGGGTGAGGAGGAAGTCTCATGGTTTCATTCGAGTTGCGGTGGGAACCTGGGGTATATTCTTGAAGTACGACGGGGATGGCCCTTCAAAACTCGTGTTTGTTCAGCGACGTCAGGACTCCTGTTTAGTTGCAAGGGACACCTCGGGATTCTCCTCGAGGCTTGGCAGGGCAATAGCGATGCCTCTTGTTGTGAGGTGAGAGACCCAGTGGTCATTTCCAGTTGCCACAGGGATATTGGGTTTCCTATAAATTTTCAAGAGGAGTCAGGCATCGTCTCCTTTTGAAGCATTGTACTCTGTGTGCCTCTCGAGTTGTCAAAGAGATGTAAGATCTCCTCTTGAAATGAGGCGGGGTACTAGGGCTTTCTCTATCGTCTCCACAGGGGATTCAGACATCCCTTCATCTTGGGAGATGCAAGACGAGCCTGCATTCAAGTCCCTGCAGGAATATCTGGACTTATTTTGAGTCAGCCATCTCAGTGTCCATTCCACTTGAGGCCGCAAACTCGGGGTCCCTTTCACCTCCATATAGCTGAGAGAAACCTCCACTTGAGTTGCTAGTGGAAGGCTGGTATCCCTCTTGAGTTGAAGCCAGGGAGTCAGCTCTTATCTCGAATTGAATTGTGGTACACGGAGCTCTTTCTTGTTGCTGTGATGATGTCACGGTCCCTCTAGATTTTTGACAGTAGTCTTGGTTACTCTCTGGAGTGCCACACAGGAAGTCAAGGCTTCTTTCATGTTTGATGTGGACTATGGAATTGCTCTTCATGCCATGCAGGGGAATCGGGCCTCATCTCCCGGTGAGGGGGAAATCTGATGGTTTTTCTTGAGTTGCGGTGGGAACCTGGGTTATATTCTCCAGTTAGGACAGGGATGGCCCTTCAAGACTCCAGTTTGTTCAGTGGCATCAGGACTCCTGTCTAGTTGTGAGGGAATCCACGGGATTCTCCTCAAGGCTTGTCAGGGCAATAGGGACGTCTCTTGAGGTGAGGCTGAAGACCCAGGGTCGCTTTCCAGTTGCCACAGGGATATTGGGATTCCTATCAATTTTCAAGAGGAGTCAGGCATCGTCTCCTTTTGAAGCATTGAACTCCGCGTGTCTCTCGAGCTGTCAAATTGATGTGGGGCCTCCTCTGGAGAAGAGGCGGAGAACGAGGGCTTTCTCTAGGGCCTCCACAGGGAATTCAGACATCCCTTCACCTTGTGAGATGAAAGACGAGCCTATACTCAAGTCAATACATGGAAATCCGGGCTTCTTTCGAATCAGGGCCTCTTGGTGTCCCTTCCATTTGAGGCAGCATACTCAGGGTCCCTCTCTCATACATATAGCTGAGAGAAGCCTCCTCTTGAGGTGCTTGTGGAAAGGTGGCATTCCTTTTGAGTCGAAGCCAGGGTATCAGCTCTCATCTCGAGAGGATTTCGGGTACATGGAGCTTTCCTTGACTTGCTCTGCTGAACTTGGTGCTCCTCTAGATTTGGGATTGTGTTCTCTGTGAATCTCTGGAGTTGCCTAAAGGAAGTCAAGCCACTTGTTGTGTTTGATGGGGAATGCGGGATGCCTCTGGAAGCAATGCAGGGAAATTGGCCCTCATTTCGAGTTGATTTGGGTTACACGGAGCTCTTTCGTGTTGCTGCAGTGAACTCAGGGTCCCTCTAGACTTGTGACAGTGTTCTTGGGGACTCTCTGGCATTCCGTCAAGCAAGTCAAGGCTCCTTTCGTGTTTGATGGGGAACACGGAATTGCTCTGCACACAATGCAGGGGAATCGGGCCTCATCTCGTGGCGCGGGGGAAGTCTCATGGCTTTTCTCGAGTTTCAGCGGGAACCTGCGGTATATTCTCGAGTTCTGACAAGGATGGCCCTTCAAAACTCATGTTTGTTCAGCGACGTCAGGACTCCTGTCTAGTTGCAAAGGACACCTCGGGATTCTCCTAGAGGCTTGGCACCGAAATCCAAACACCTCTAGAGGAAAGGTGGGAGACCTAGGTTCCCTTTCCAGTTGCCATAGTGATATAGGGATTCCTATCAATTACAAGAGGAGTCAGGCATCGTCTTCCTTTGAAGCATGGAACTCCGCATGCCTCTCGAGGTGTCAAAGGGATTTTAGGCCTCTTGTCGAGATGAGGTGGAGAGGGAGGTTTTTCTCTAGGGTCTCCACAAGTGATTCAGACATCCCTTCATCTTGTGAGATTAAAGGCAAGCCTGCATTCCAGTCACTGCAGGGAGTCCGCCTTCTTTCGAGTCACGGCATCTCGGTGTCCATTCATTTGACGCAGCAAACTCAGGGTCCGTCTCACATACCTATAGCTGCGAGAAGCCTCCTCTTGATGTGCCTGTGGAAAGTTGGCATTCCTCTTGAGTCAAAGCCAGGGAATCAGCTCTCATCTTTTGATGATTTAGGGTAAACGGACCTTTCCTCGAGTTGCTGTGGCTGAACTTGGTGTTCTTCTAGACTTGGGACGGCATTCTCGCAGAATCTCTGGAGTTTCCAAAAGGAATTCAAGCCACATGTCATATTTCATGGGGAACGAGGGATGGCTCTGGAGCCAATGCAGGGGAATCGGGCCTCATCTCGAGTTGATTTGGGGTACACGGAGCTGTTTCGTGTTGCTGCAGTGACTTCAGGATCCATTTACACTTGTGACAGTGTCCATGGGTACTCTCTGGAGTTTCATCAAGGAATTCAATGCTCCTTTCATGTTTGATGGGGAACATGGAATTGCTCTGCATGTAATGCAGGGAAATCGGGCCTCATCTCACGGCGAGGGGGAAGTCTCATGGTTTTTCTCGAGTTGCGATAGGAACGGCAGGTATATTCTCAAGTTAAGTTGAGGAGGGCTTTCAATACTCCTGTTTGTTCATCAACGTCAGGACTCCCATCTAGTTGTGTGGGACACTTCAGAATTGTCCTCGAGGATTGGCAGGGCAATAGGGACGCCTCTCGATGTGAAGCAGGAGCCCAAGGGTCCATTTCCATTTGCCACAGGGATATTCGGATTCCTATCAATTTTCAAGAGGAGTCAGGCATCATCTCCCTTTGAAGCATGGAACTCCCCATGCCTCTCGAGGTGTCAAAGGGATGTGAGGCCTCCTATTGAGATGAGTCGGAGAACTAGGACATTCTCTATTGTCTCCACAGGGGATTCAGACATCCCTTTCTCTTGTGATATGAAAGACGAGCCTGCATTCAAGGCACTGCACGGAAATCTGGCCTTCTTTCCAGTCAGGGCATCTCCGTGTCCATTGCATTGGAGGCAACAAACTCAGGGTCCTTCTCACATACCTATAGCTGAGAGAAGCCTCCTCCTGAGGTGCTTGTGGAAAAGTTGCATTCCTGTTGAGTCGAAGCTAGGGTATCAGCTCTCATCTTGAGATGATTTGGGGTACACGGAGCTTTCCTTGTCTTCCTGTGCTAAACTTGGTGCTCCTCTAGATTTGGGATTGTGTTCTCGGTGAATCTCTGGAGTTCCCTAAAGGAAGTCAAGCCACTTGTTGTGTTTGATGGCAAATGCGGGATGCCTCCGTAGCCAGTGCAAGAAAATCGGGCCTCATCTCTACTTGATTTGGGTTACATGAAACTCTTACGTGTTGCTGCAGTGAACTCAGGGTCCCTCTAGACTTTTGACAGTGTTCTTGGGGACTCTCTGGAGTTCCGTCAAGCAAGTCAAGGTTCCTTTCTTGTTTGATGGGGAACACGGAATTGCTCTGCATTCACTGCAGGGGAATCGGGCTTCATCTTGCGGCGACAGGGAAGTCTCATGGCTTTTCTCGAATTGCAGCAGGAACCTGGGGTTTATTCTCGAGTTACGGCGGGGATGGGCCTTCAAAACTCGTGATTGTTCAGCGACGTCAGGACTCCTGTTTAGTTGCGAGGGACACCTCACTACTCTCCCAGAGGCTTGGCAGCGCAATAGGGATGCCTCTCGTTGTGAGGCTGGAGACCCAGTGGCCATTTCCAGTTGCCACAGGGATATTGGGTTTCCTATAAATTTTCAAGAGGAGTCAGGCATCGTCTCCTTTTGATGCTTTGTACTCCGTGTGCCTCTCGAGTTGTCAAAGGGATGTAAGTTCTCCTGTCGAGATGAAGCGGGGAACTAGGGCTTTCTCTAGCGTCTCCACAGGGGATTCAGACATCCCTTTATCTCGCGCGATGCAAGACCAGCCTGCATTCAAGTCCCTCCAGGGATATCCGGCCTTATTTTGAGTCAGCCATCTCAGTGTCCATTCCACTTGAGGCCGCAAACTCGGGGTCCCTTTCACCTCCATATAGCTGAGAGAAACCTCCTCTTGAGTTGCTAGTGGAAGCTTGGTATTCCTCTTGAGTCGAAGCCAGGGAGTCAGTTCTCATCTCGAATTGAATTGTGGTACACCGAGCTCTTTCTTGTTGCTGTGGTGACCTCAGGGTCCCTCTAGATTTTTGACAGTAGTCTTGGGTGCTATCTGGAGTGCCACCCAGGAAGTCAAGGCTTCTTTCATGTTTGATGTGGAATACGGAATTGCTCTTCACGCCATGCAGGCGAATCGGGCCTCGTCTCCCGGCGAGGGGGAAATCTCATGGTTTTTCTTGAGTTGCGGTGGGAACCTGCGTTATATTCTCAAGTTAGGACCGGGATGGCCCTTCAAGACTCCAGTGTGCTCAGTGGTATCAGTACTCCTGTCTAGTTGTGAGGGAATCCACGGGATTCTCCTCGAGGCTTGTCAGGGCAATAGGGACGCCTCTTGAGGTGAGGCTGAAGACCCAGGGTCCCTTTCCAGTTGCCACAGGGATATTTGGATTCCTATGAATTTTCAAAAGGAGTCAGGCATCATCTCCTTTTGAAGCATTGAACTCCGCATGTCTCTCGTGTCAGTGATGTGGGGCCTCACCTGGAGATGAGGCGGAGAATCAGGGCTTTCTCTAGGGCCTCCACAGGGGATTCAGACATCCCTTCATCTTGTGAGATGAAAGACGAGCTTGTATTCCAGTCAATACGTGGAAATCTGGGCTTCTTTCGAGTCAGGGCATCTCAGTGTCCCTTCCACTTGAGGCAGCATACTCACGGTCCCTCTCACATACATATAGCTGAGAGAATCCTCCTCTTGAGGTGCTTGTGGAAAGGTGGCATTCCTCTTGAGTCGAAGCCAGGGTATCAGCTCTCATCTCGCGATGATTTCGGGTACACGGAGCTTTCCTTGAGTTGCTGTGCTGAACTTGGTGCTCCTCTAGATTTAGGACTGTGTTCTCTGTGAATCTCTGGAGTTGCCTAAAGGAAGTCAAGCCACTTGTTGTGTTTGATGGGGAACACGGGATGCCTCTGGAAGAAATGCAGGGAAATTGGGCCTAATTTCGAGTTGATTTGGGTTACACGGAGCTCTTTCGTGTTGCTGCAGTGAACTCAGGGTCCCTCTAGCCTTGTGTCAGTGTTCTTGGGGACTCTCTGGAGTTCCGTCAAGCACGACAAGGCTCCTATCCTGTTTGATGGGGAGCACGCAATTGCTCTGCACACAATGCAGGGGAATCGGGCCTCATCTCGTGGCGCGGGGGCAGTCTTATGGCTTTTCTCGAGTTTCAGCGGGAACCTGGGGTATATTCTAGAGTTCTGGCAGGGATGGCCCTTCAAACCTCGTGTTTATTCAGTGACATCAGGACTCCTGTCTAGTTGCAAGGGACACCTCGTGATTCTCCTAGAGGCTTGGCATTGAAATCGGAATGCCTCTTGAGGAGAGGTGGGAGACCAAGGTTCCCTTCCCAGTTGCCACAGTGATATAGGGATTCCTTTCAATTTTCAAGAGGAGTCAGGCATCATCTCCATTTGAAGCATGGAACTGCGCATTACTCTCGAGGTGTCAAAGGGATTTTAGGACTCTTGTCGAGATGAGGCGGAGAGGGAGGTCTTTCTCTAGGGTCTGCACAAGTGATTCAGACATCCCTTCATCTTGTGAGATTAAAGGCAAGCCTGCATTCCAGTCACTGCAGGGAATCCAGCCTTCTTTCGAGTCAGGGCATCTCGGTGTCCATTCCATTTGAGGCAGCAAACTCAGGGTCCGTCTCACATACCTTTAGCTGAAAGAAGCCTCCGCTTGAGGTGCCTGTGGAAAGTTGGCATTCCTCTTGAGTCAAGGCCTGGGAATCTGCTCTCATCTTGAGATGATTTGGGGTACACGGACCTTTCCTCAAGTTGCTGTGCTGAACTTGGTGTTCTTCTAGACTTGGGACAGCGTTCTCTCGGAATCTCTGGAGTTTCCTAAAGGAATTCAAGCCACATGTCATATTTGATGGGGAACGAGGGATGGCTCTGGAGCCAATGCAGGGGAATCGGGCCTCATCTCAAGTTGATTTGGGGTACATGGAGCTCTTTCGTGTTGCTTCGGTGACTTCAGGGTCCATCTAGACCTGTGACAGTGTCCTTGGGGACTCTCTGAAGTTTCATCAAGGAAGTCAATGCTCCTTTTGTGTTTGATGGGGAACACAGAATTGTTCTGCATGTAATTCAGGGAAATCAGGCCTCATCTCGCGGCGAGGGGGAAGTCTCATGGTTTTTCTCGAGTTGCGATGGGAACGGCAGGTATATTCTTGAGTTAAGTTGGGGAGGGCTTTCAATACCCCTGTTTGTTCATTGACGTCAGGACTCCCATCTAGTTTCATGGGACACTTCGGAATTCTCCTCGAGGATTGGCAGGCCAATAGGGACGCCTCTCGATGTGAAGCAGGAGCCCAAGGGTCCATTTCCATTTGCCACAGGGATATTGGGACTCCTATCAATTTTCAAGAGGAGTCAGGCATCATCTCCCTTTGAAGCATGGAACTCCACATGCCTCTCGAGGTGTCAAAGTGATGTGAGGCCTCCTATCGAGATGAGTCGGGGAACTATGGCTTTCTCTATTGTCTCCACAGGGGATTCAGACTTCCCTTCCACTTGTGAGATGAACGACAAGCCTGCATTCAAGGCACTGCAGGGAAATCTGGCCTTCTTTCCAGTCAGGGCATCTCCATGTCCATTGCACTGGAGGCAACAACCTTAGGTCCTTCTCACATACCTATAGCTGAGAGAAGCCTCCTCCTGTGGTCCTTCTGGAAAGGTGGCAATCCTCTTGATTTGAAGGCAGGGTATCTGCTCTCATCTCGAGATGATTTGGGGTACATGGAGCTTTCCTTGTCTTCCTGTGCTGAACTTGGTGCTCCTCTAGATTTGGGATTGTGTTCTCGGTGAATCTCTGGAGTTCCCTAAAGGAAATCAAGTGACTTGTCATATTTGATGGGGAATGTGGATGGCTCTGGAGCCAATGCAGGGGAATTGGGCCTCATCTCGAGTTGATTTGGGGTACACGTAGCTCTTTTGTCTTTCTGCGGTGACCTCAGGGTCCCTCAAGACTTGTGACAGTGTTCTTGGAGACTCTCTGGAGTGCCATCAAGGAAGTGAAGGCTCCTTTCGTGTTTGATATGGAATACGGAATGGCTCTGCATGCAATGCAGGGGAATCAGGCCTCATCTCGTGGTGAGGGGAAAGTCTCATGGCTTTTCTCGAATTGCAGCGGGAACATGGGGTATATTCTCGAGTGAGGATGGGGACGGCCCTTCGAAACTCGTCTTTGTTCTGCGGCGTCAGGACTCATGTTTAGTTGCAAGGGAGACCTCGACTCTCCCAGCGGCTTGGCAGCGCAATAGGGATGCCTCTCAAGGTGAGGTGGGAGACCCAGGGTCCCTTTCCAGTTGCCACAGGGATATTGGGATTCCTATCAATTTTCAAGATGAGTCAGGCATCGTCTCCTTTTGAAGCATTGAACTCCGCATGTCTCGCAAGGTGTCAAAGGGGTGTGGGGCCTCCTGTCCAGATGAGGTGGATAACTAGGTCATTCTCTAGAGTTCCCAAGGGGACTGAGACAGCCCTTCATCTTTTGAGATGAAAGACGAGCCTGCATTCAAGTCCCTGCAGAGAAATATGGCCCTCTTTCGAGTCAGGGCATCTTGGTGTCCATTCCAATTGAGGCAGCAAACTCAGGGTCCCTCTCACCATACATATAGCTGAGAGAAGCCTCCTCTTGAAGTGCTTGTGGAAAGTTGGCATTCCTCTTAAGTCAAAGCCAGGGTATCAGCTCTCAACTCGAGATGACTTGGGGTACACGGAGCTTTCCTCGAGTTGCTGTGCTGAAATTGGTTCTTCAACAGTTAGGATTGTGTTCTCAGGGAATCTCTGGAGTTTCCTAAAGGAAGTCAAGCCACTTGTCATATTTGATGGGGAACACGCAATGGCTCTGAAACCAATGCAGGGGAATCAGCCCTCATCTCGAGGTGATTTGGGGTACACGGAGCTCTTTTGTCTTTCTGCAGTGACCTCAGGAGCCCTCAAGACTTGTGACGGTGTTCTTGGAGACTCTCTGGAGTGCCATCAAGGAAGTGAAGGCTCCTTTCGTGTTTTATGTGGAATACGGAATTGCTCTGCATGCAATGCAGGGGAATCGGGCCTCATCTCGCGGCGAGGGGCAAGTCTCATGGTTTTTCTCGAGTTGTGGAGGGAACCTGGAGTATATTCTCGAGTGAGGACAGGGATGGCCCTTCAAGACTCGTGTTTGTTCAGCGACGTCAGAACTCCTGTCTAGTTGCGAGGGACACCTCGGGATTCTCCTCGAGGCTTGCCAGGGCAACAGGGACGCCTCTCGAGGTGAGGCAGGAGACCCAGTGTCCCTTTCCAGTTGCAACAGTGATATTGGAATTCCTATCAATTTTCAAGTAGAGTCAGGCATCGTCTCCTTTTGAAGCTTTGAACTCCGCATGTCTCTAGAGTTGTCAGACGGATGTGAGGCCTACTGTCGAGATGAGGCAGGGAATTAGGGCTTTCTCTAAGATTTCTACAAGGGATTCAGACAGCCCTTCATCTTGCAAGATGGAAGACAATCCTTCAGTCAAGTCACTGCAGGGAAGCCGGCCTTATTTCAAGTCATGGCATCTCGGTTTCCACTCCACTTGAGGCCAGAGCCTCAGGGTCCCTCTCACATACACATAGCTGAGAGAAGCCTCCTCTTGAGGTGCTTGTGGAAAGTAGGTTTTCCTCTTGAGTCGAAGGCAGGGAATCAGCTCTTATCTCGTGATGATATGGGTACATGCATCTCTTTGGTGTTGCTGCAGTGACCTCAGGATCCATCTAGACTTCTGACAGTGTTCTTGGGGAATCTCTGGAGTGCAATTAAGGAAATCAAGGCTCCCTTCGTGTTTAATGTGGAACATGGAATTGCTCTGCATGAAATGCAGGGGAATCTGGCCTCATGTCAGGGCGAGGAGGAAGTCTCATGGTTTCATTCGAGTTGCGGCGGGAACCTGAGGTATATTCTCGAAGTACGGCGGGGATGGCCCTTCAAAACTCGTGTTTGTTCAGTGACGTCAGGATTCCTGTTTAGTTGCAAGGGACACCTTGGGATTCTCCTCAAGGCTTGGCAGGGCAATAGCAACGCCCCTTGTGGTGAGGCGGGAGACCTAGTGGCCATTTCCAGTTGCCACAGGGATATTGGGTTTCCTATAAATTTTCAAGAGGAGTCAGGCATCGTCTCCTTTTGAAGCATTGTACTCCGTGTGCCTCTCGAGTTGTCAAAGGGATGTAAGGTCTCCTGTCGAGATGAGGCGGGGAACTAGGGCTTTCTCTAGCATCTGCACAGGGGATTCAGACATCCCTTCATCTTGGGAGATGCAAGACAAGCCTGCATTCAAGTCCCTCCAGGGATATCCGGCCTTATTTTGAGTCAGCCATCTCAGTGTCCATTCCACTTGAGGCCGCAAACTCAGGGTCCCTTTCACATACCTATAGCTGAGAGAAACCTCCTCTTGAGTTGCTAGTGGAAGGTCGGTATTCCTCTTTAGTCTAAGCCAGGGAGTCAGTTCTCATCTCGAATTGAATTGTGGTACACAGAGCTCTTTCTTGTTGCTGCGATGACCTCACGGTCCCTCTAGATTTTTGACGGTAGTCTTGGGTACTCCCTGGAGTGCCACCCAGGAAGTCAAGGCTTCTTTCATGTTTGATGTGGAATACGGAATTGCTCTTCACGCCATGCAGGGGAATCGGGCCTCATCTCCTGGCGAGGGGGAAATCTCATGATTTTTCTTGAGTTGCGGTGAGAGCCTGGGTTATATTCTCGAGTTAGGACGCGGATGTCCCTTCAAGACTCCAGTTTGCTCAGTGGCGTCAGGACTCCTTTCTAGTTGTGAGGGAATCCACGGGATTCTCCTCGAGGCTTGTCAGGGCAATAGGGATGTCTCTTGAGGTGAGGCTGAAGACCCAGGGTCGCTTTCCAGCTGCCACAGGGATATTGGGATTCCTATCAGTTTTCAAGAGGAGTCAAGCATCGTCTCCTTTTGAAGCATTGAACTCCGCGTGTCTCACGAGGTGTCAAAGTGATTTGGGGCCTCCCCTGGAAATGAGGCGGAGAACGAGGGCTTTCTCTAGGGCCTCCACAGGGGATTCAGACATCCCTTCATCTTGTGAGATGAAAAACGAGCCTGTATTCAAGTCAATACATGGAAATCCAGGCTTCTTTTGAGTCCGGGCATCTCGGTGTCCCTTCCATTTGAGGCAGCATACTCAGGGTCCCTCTCTCATACCTATAGCTGAGAGAAGCCTCTTCTTGAGGTGCTTGTGGAAAGGTGGCATTCCTCTTGAGTCGAAGCCAGGGTATCAGCTCTCATCTCGAGATGATTTTGGGTACATGGAGCTTTCCTTGACTTGCTCTGCTGAACTTGGTGCTCCTCTAGATTTGGAATTGTGTTCTCTGTGAATCTCTGGAGTCGCCTAAAGGAAGTCAAGCCACTTGTTGTGATTGATGGGAAACGCGGGATGCCTCTGGAAGCAATGCAGGGAAACTGGGCCTCATTTCGATTTGATTTGGGTTACACGGAGCTCTTTCGTGTTGCTGCAGTGAACTCAGGGTCCCTCTAGCCTTGTGACAGTATTCTTGGGGACTCTCTGGAGTTCCGTCAAGCAAGTTAAGGCTCCTTTCATGTTTGATGGGGAACACAGAATTTCTCTGCATGCAATGCAGGCGAATTGGGCCTAATCTCATGGCACGGGGGAAGTCCATGGATTTTCTCTAGTTTCAGCAGGAACCTGGGGTATATTCTCGAGTTCTGGCAGGGATGGACCTTCAAAACTTGTGTTTATTCAGTGATGTCAGGACTCTTGTTTAGTTGTGAGGGACATCTCGGGATTCTCCTAGAGGCTTGGCACTGAAATCGGAATGCCTCTCGAGGAGACGTGGGAGACCAAGATTCCCTTTCCAGTTGCCACAGTGATACAGGGATTCCTATCAATTTTCAAGAGGAGTCAGGCATCATCTCCCTTTGAAGCATGGAACTCCACATTCCTCTTGAGGTGTCAAAGGGATGTGAGGCCTCTTGTCGAGATGAGGTGGAGAGGGAGGTCTTTCTCTAGGGTCTCCACAAGTGATTCAGACATCCCTTCATCTTGTGAGATTAAAAGTGAGCCTGCATTCAAGTCACTGCAGGGAATCCGGCCTTCCTTCGACTCAGGGCATCTCAGTGTCCATTCCATTTGAGGCAGCAAATTTAGGGTCCATCTCACATACCTTTAGCTGAGAGAAGCCTCCTCTTGAGGTGTTTGTGGAAAGTTGGCATTCCTCTTGAGTCAAAGCCAGGGAATCAGCTCTCATCTCAAGATGATTTAGGGTAAACGGACCTTTCCTCGAGTTGCTTTGCTGAACTTGGTGTTCTTCCAGACTTGGGATGGTGTTCTCGCAGAATCTCTGGAGTTTCCTAAAGGAATTCAAGCCACATGTTGTATTTGATGGGGAACGAGGGATGGCTCTGGAGCCAATACAGGGGAATCAGGCCTCATCTCGAGTTGATTTGGGGTACACGGAGCTCTTTTGTGTTGCTGCGGTGACTTCAGGGTCCATCTAGACTTGTGACAGTGTCCTTGGGGACTCTCTGGAGTTTCATCAAGGAAGTCAATGCTCCTTTCGTGTTTGATGGTGAACACGAAATTGCTCTGCATGTCATTCAGGGAAATCGGGCCTCATCTCGCGGCGAGGAGGAAGTCTCATTGTTTTTCTCGAGTTGCGATGGGAACGGCGGGTATATTCTCGAGGTAGGTCGGGGAGGGCTTTCAATAATCCTGTTTGTTCATCGATGTCAGGACTCCCATCTAGTTGCATGGGACACTTCGGAATTCTCCTTGAGGATTGGCAGGGCAACAGGGACACCTCTCGATGTGAGGCGGGAGCCCAAGGGTCCATTTCCATTTGCCACAGGGATATTGGGACTCCTATCAATTTTCAAGAGGAGTCAGGCATCATCTCCCTTTGAAGCATGGAACTCCCCATGCCTCTCGAGGTGTCAAAGTGATGTGAGGCCTCCTATCGAGATGAGTCGGGGAACTATGGCTTTGTCTATTGTCTCCACAGGGAATTCAGACATCCCTTCCACTTGTGAGATGAAAGACGAGCCTGCATTCAAAGCACTGCAGGGAAATCCGGGCTTCTTTCCAGTCAGGGCATCTCCGTGTCCATTCCACTGGAGGCAACAAACTCAGGGTCCTTCTCACATACCTATAGCTGAGAGAAGCCTCCTCTTGAGGTGCTTGTGGAAAGGTGGCATTCCTCTTGAGTCGAAGCCAGGGTATCGGCTCTCATCTCGAGATGATATGTGTTGCACGGAGCTTTCCTCAAGTTGCTGTGCTGAACTTGGTGTTCCTCTAGACTTGGGACGGTGTTCTCGAGTAATCTATGGAGTTGCCTAAAGGAATTTAAGGCACTTTTCATGTTGGATCGGAATACGGGATGGCTCTGGATCCAATGCAATGGAGTCAGCTGTCTTCTCGAGTTGATTTGGGGTACACAGAGCTCTTTCTTGTTGCTGCAATGGCCTCAGGTTTCCTCTAGACTTGTGAAAGTGTTCTTGGGAACTCCCTGCTTTTCCATCAAGGAAGTCAAGGCTCCTTTCGTGTTTGATGTGGGACATGGAATTGCTCTGCATGCAATGCAGGGGAATCGGGCCTCATCTCGTGGCGAGGGGGAAGTCTCATGGTTTTTCTCAAGTTGGGGCCAGAACCTGGGGTATATTCTCGAGTTACGTCGGGGACGGCCCTTAAAAACTCGTGTTTCTTCAGTGACGCCAGTACTCCTGTCTAGTTGTGAGGGACACCTCGGGATTCTCCTCAAGGCTTCGAAAGGCCATAGGTATACCTCTCGAGGTGAGACGGGAGACTCGGGGTCCCTGTCCAGTTGCCACAGTGATATTGGGATTCCTATCCATTTTCAAGAGGAGTCAGGCATCGTCTCCTTTTGAAGCATTGAACCTCGCTTTCCTCTCCATTTTCAAAGGGATGTGAGTCCTCCGATCGAGATGAAGTGGGGAACTAGGGCTTTGTCTAGGGTCTCCACAGGGGATTCAGACATTCCCTCATCTTGTAAGAGGAAAGACGATCATGCATTCAAGCCAGGGCAGGGAAATCCGGCCTTATTTTGAGTCAGGGCATCTTGGTGTCCATTCCACTTCAGGGGGCAAACTCAAGGTCCCTCTAACATACCTATAGCTAAGAGAAGCCTCCCTTTGAGGTGCTTGTGGAATCTTGGAATTTCTCTTGAGTTGAAGCCAGGGAATCAGCTCCCATTCGAGTTGAATTGCAGTACACGGAGCTTTTCTCAAGTTACAGTGCTGAACTTGATCTTCCTCTCGACTTGGGACGGTGTGCTTGCGGAATCTCTGCAGTTCCCTAAAGGTAATCAAGCCACTTGTCCCATTAGATGGGGAACACAGGATGGCTCTAGAGCTAATGCAGGGGAAACGGGCCTCATCTCGAGTTGATTGGGTGTAAACGGAGCTCTTTCCTGTTGCTGCTGTGACCTCAGGGTCCCTCTAGACTTGTGACAGTGTTCTTGGGGACTCTCTCGACTTCCATCAAGGAAGTCAAGGCTCCTTTTGAGTTTGATGTGGAACACGGAATTCTTCTGCACGCATTGCAGTGGAATTGGGCCTCATCTCATGGCGAGGGGGAAGTCTCATGGTTTTTCTCGAGTTGGGGCAGGAACCTGGGGTATATTCTCGAGTTACGGCGGGGATGGCCCTTCAAAACTCGTGTTTCTTCAGCGACGTCTGGACTTCTGTATAGTTGCGAGGGACACCTTGGCATTCTCTTTGAGGCTTGACAGGGCAATAGGGACACCTCTCGAGGTGAGGCGGGAGACCCAGGGTCCCTTTCCAGTTGCCACAGGGATATTGGGATTCCTATCAATTTTCAAGAGGATTCAGGCATCATCTCCTTTTGAAGCATTGAACTCCGTGTTCCTCTTGAGTTGTCAAAGGGACATGAGTCCTCCAGTCGTGATGAAGTGGGGAAATAGGACTTTCTCTAGTGTCTCCGCAGGGGATGCAGACATCCCTTCCTCTTGTGAGATGAAAGACGAGCCTGCATTCCAGTTACTGCAGGGAAATCCAGCCTTATTTCAAGTCAGGCCATCTCGGTGTCCATTCAAATAGAGGCAGCAAACTCAGGGTCCCTCTCACACGCCTATAGCTGAAAGGAGCCTCCTCTTTAGGTGCTTGTGGAAAGTTGGCATTCCTCTTGAGTCGAAGCCAGGAAATCAGCTCTCATCTCGAGATAATTTGTGGTATCTGGAGCTTTTCTCGAGTTGCTGTGCTGAAATTGGTGTTCCTGTAGAATTGGGACGGTGTGCTCAGTGAATCTCTGGAGTTGCCTAAAGGAAGTCAATCCACATGTCGAGTTTGATAGGGAATGCAGGATGGCTCTGGAGCCAATGCAGGGGAATCGGGCCTCATATCGAGATGATTTGGGTTACACAGAGCTCATTCGTGTTGCTGCAGTGACCTGAGGGTCCTTCTAGACTTGTGACAGTGTTCTTAGGGACTCTGTGGAGTTCCATCAAGGAAGTTAAGGCTCCTTTCATGTTAGTTGTGGAAAACGGAATTGCTATGGAGGCAATTCAAGTGAATCTGGCCTCAATGCACGGTGAGGGGGAAGTCTCATGGTTTTTCTCGAGTTGCAACGGGAACCTGGGGTATATTCTCGAGTTACAATGGAGATTGCCCTTCAAAACTCATGTTTGTTCAGCGACATCAGGACTCCTGTCTAGTTGCAAGGGACACCTCAGGATTCTCCTCGATGCTTGGCAGAGCAATAGGGACACCTCTCGAGGCGAGGCGGGAGACCCAGTGTCCCTTTCCAGTTGCCACAGAGATATTGGGATTCCTATCAATTTTTGAGAGGAGTCAGGCATCATCTCCTTTTGAAGCATTGAACTCTGTGGTCCTTTCAATTTCTTTTTTTCTTTTCTTTTTTTTTTTTTTTAGTTGGAGGCTAATTTCTTTACAATATTGTAGTGGTTTTGTCATACCTTGACATGAATCAGACTTGGATATACATGTATTCCCCATCCCGATCCCCCCTCCCACCTCCCTCTCCACCCGATCCCTCTGGGTCTTCCCAGTGCACCAGGTCCGAGCACATGTCTCATGCATCAAACCTGGGCTGGTGATCTGTTTCACCCTAGATAATATACATGTTTCAATGCTGTTCTCTTGAAACATCCCACCCTCAGCTTCTCCCACAGAGTCCAAAAGCCTGTTCTATACATCTGTGTCTCTTTTTCTGTTTTGCATATAGGGTTATCATTACCATATTTCTAAATTCCATATATATATGTTAGTATACTGTAATGGTCTTTATCTTTCTGGCTTACTTCACTCTGTATAATGGGCTCCAGTTTCATCCATCTCATCAGAACTGATTCAAATGAATTCTTTTTAATGGCTGAGTAATATTCCATGGTATATATGTACCACAGCTTCCTTATCCATTCGTCTGCTGATAGGCATCTAGGTTGTTTCCATGTCCTGGCTATTATAAACAGTGCTGCGATGAACATTGGGGTGCACGTGTCTCTTTCAGATCTGGTTTCCTCAGTGTGTAAGTGGGATTGCTGGGTGATATGGCAGTTCTATTTCCAGTTTTTTAAGAAATTTCCACACTGTTTTCCATAGCGGCTGTACTAGTTTGCATTCCCACCAACAGTGTAAGAAGGTCCCCTTTTCTCCACACCCTCTCCAGCATTTACTGCTTGTAGACTTTTGGATAGCAGCCATCCTGACTGGCGTGTAATGGTACCTCATTGTGGTTTTGATTTGCATTTCTCTGATAATGAGTGATGTTGAGCATTTTTCATGTGTTTTTTAGCCATTGGTATGTCTTCTTTGGAGAAATGTCTGTTTAGTTCTTTGGCCCATTTTTTGATTGGGTCATTTATTTTTCTAGAGTTGAGCTTCAGGAGTTGCTTGTATATTTTTGAGATTAATCCTTTGTCTGTGGCTTCATTTGCTATTATTTTCTGCCAATCTGAGGGCTGTTTTTTCACCTTGCTTATAGTTTCCTTTGTTGTGCAAAAGGTTTTTTAAGTTTCATTAGGTCCCATTTATTTATTTTTGCTTTTGTTTCTAATATTCTGGGATGAGGGTCATAGAGGATCCTGCTGTGACTTATGTCGGAGAGTGTTTTGCCTATGTTCTCCTCTAGGAGTTGTATAGTTTCTGGTCTTACATTTAGATCTTTAAATCCATTTTGAGTTTATTTTTGTGTGTGGTGTTAGAAAGTGTTCTAGTTTCATTCTTTTACAAGTGGTTGACCAGTTTTCCCAGAACCACTTGTTAAATAGGTTGTCTTTTTTCCATTGTATATCCTTGCCTCCTTTGTCGAAGATAAGGTGACCATAGGTTTGTGGATTTATCTCTGGGCTTTCTATTCTGTTCCATTGATCTATATTTCTGTCTTTGTGCCAATACCATACTGTGTTGATGACTGTGGCTTTGTAGTAGAGCCTGAAGTCAGGCAGGTTGATTCCTCCAGTTCCATTCTTCTTTCTCAAGATTACTTTGGCTATTAGAGGTTTTTTGTATTTCCATACAAATTGTGAAATTATTTGTTCTAGCTCTGTGAAAAATACCGTTGGTAGCTTAATAGGGATTGCATTAAATCTATAGATTGCTTTGGGTAGTATAGCCATTTTGACAATATTGATTCTTCCAATCCATGAACACAGTATACTTCTCCATCTGTTTGTGTCCTCTTTTATTTCTTTCATCAGAGATTTATAGTTTTCTATGTATAAGTCTTTTGTTTCTTTAGGTAGATATACTCCTAAGTATTTTATTCTTTTTGTTGCAATGGTGAATGGTATTGTTTCCTTAATTTCTCTTTCTGTTTTCTCATTGTTAGTGTATGGGAATGCAAGAGATTTCTGTGTGTTAATTTTATATCCTGCAAATTTACTATATTCATTGATTAGCTCTAGTAATTTTCTGGTAGAGTCTTTAGGGTTTTCTATGTAGAGGATCATGTCATCTGCAAACAGTGAGAGTTTCGCTTCTTCTTTTCCTATCTGGATTCCTTTTACTTCTTTTTCTGCCCTGATTGCTGTGGCCAACACTTCCAAAACTATGTCGAATAGTAGTGGTGAAAGTGGGCACCCTTGTCTTGTTCCTGATTTTAGGGGAAATGCTTTTATCTTTCAATTTGTTAATGTGGTGTATCACATTGATTGATTTGTGGATATTAAAGAATCCTTGCATTCCTGGGATAAAGCTCACTTGGTCATGGTGTATGATTTTTATAATATGCTGTTGAATTCTGTTTGCTAGAATTTTGTTAAGGATTTTTGCATCTATGTTCATCAGTGATATTGGCCTGTAGTTTTTTTTTTTGTGTGTGTGTGTGGCATCTTTGTCTGGTTTTGGAATTAGGGTGATGGTGGCCTCATAGAATGAGTTTGGAAGTTTACCTTCTTCTGCCATTTCCTGGAATAGTTTGGGTAAGATAGGTGTTGGCTCTTCTTTAAATTTTTGGTAGAATTCAGCTGTGAAGCCATCTGGTCCTGGGCTTTTGTTTGCTGGAAGATTTCTGATGACAGTTTCGATTTCCTTGCTTGTGATGGCTCTGTTAAGATCTTCTGTTTCTTCCTGGTTCAGTTTTGGAAAGTTATACTTCTCTAAGAACTTGCCCATTTCTTCCAAGTTGTCCATTTTATTGGCATAGAGCTGCTGGTAGTAGTCTCTTATGATCCTTTATATTTCAGTGTTGTCTGTTGTGATCTCTCCATTTTCGTTTCTAATTTTGTTAATTTGGTTCTTCTCCCTTTGTTTCTTAATGAGTCTTGCTAATGGTTTGTCAATTTTGTTTATTTTTTCAAAAAACCAGCTTTTAGCTTTGTTGATTTTTGCTATGGTCTCTTTAGTTTCTTTTGCATTTATTTCTGCCCTAATTTTTAAGATTTCTTTCCTTCTACTAACCCTGGGGTTCTTGATTTCTTCCTTCTCTAGTTGCTGTAGGTGTAGAGTTAGGTTATTTGTTTTATTTTTTCCTTGTTTCTTGAGGTAGGCCTGTAATGCTATGAATCTTCCCCTTAGCACTGCTTTTACAGTGTCCCATAGGTCTTGGGTTGTTGTGTTTTCATTTTCATTCGTTTCTATGCATATTTTGATTTCTTTTTTGATTTCTTCTATGATTTGTTGGTTATTCAGAAGCGTATTATTTTGCCTCCATATGTTTGAATTTTTAATAATTTTTTCCTGTAATTGAGATCTAATCTTACTGCACTGTGGTCAGAAAAGATGACTGAAATGATTTCAGTTTTTCTAATTTACCAAGACTAGATTTATGGCCCAGAATGTGATATATTCTGGAGAAGGTTCCGTGTGCACTTGAGAAAAAGGTGAAGTTGATTGTTTGGGAATGAAATGTCCTTTAGATGTCAATCAGGTCTAGCTGGTCCATTGTGTCCTTTAAAGTTTGTGTTTCCTTGTTAATTTTCTGTTTAGTTGATCTATCCACAGTTGAGTGGGGTATTAAAGTGTCCCACTATTATTGTGTTCATATTAATTTCCTCTTTCATACTCGTTAGTATTTGCCTTACATATTGCGGTGCTCCTATGTTGGGTGCATATATATTTATAATTGTTATTTCTTCTTCGTGGATTGATCCTTTGATCATTATGTAGTGTCCTTCTTTGTCTCTTTTCACAGCCTTTATTTGAAAGTCTATTTTATCTGATATGAGTATTGCGACTCCTGCTTTCTTTTGGTCTCCATTTGCGTGAAATACTTTTTTCCAGTCCTTCACTTTTAGTCTGTATGTGTACCTTGTTTTGAGGTAGGTCTCTTGTAGACAGCATATATAGGGTTCTTGTTTTTGTATCCATTCAGCCAATCTTTGTCTTTTGGTTGGGGCATTCAACCCATTTACATTTAAGGTAATTATTGATAGGTATGGTCTCGTTGCCATTTACTTTGTTGTTTGGGGTTTGTGTTTATACAACCTTTCTGTGTTTCCTGTCTAGAGAAGATCCATTAGCACTTGTTGAAGAGCTGGTTTGGTGGTGCTGAATTCTCTCAGCTTTTGGTTGTCTGTAAAGCTTTTTAGTTCTCCTTCATATCTGAATGAGATCCTTGCTGGATACAGTAATCTAGGTTGTAGATTATTCTCTTTCATTACTCTAAGTATGTCCTGTCATTCCCTTCTGGCCTGAAGGGTTTCTTTTGATAGATCAGCTGTTATCCTTATGGGAATCCCTTTATGTGTTATTTGTTGTTTCTCCCTTGCTGCTTTTAATATTTGTTCTTTGTGTTTGATCTTTGTTAATTTGATTAATATGTGTCTTGGGGTGTTTCACCTTGGGTTTATCCTGTTTGGGACTCTCTGGGTTTCTTGGACTTGGGTGGCTATTTCCTTCCCCATTTTAGGGAAGTTTTCAGCTATTATCTCCTCAAGTAACTTCTCATGACCTTTCTTTTTGTCTTCTTCTTCTGGGACTCCTATGATTTGAATGTTGGGGCATTTCACATTGTCCCAGAGGTCCCTGAGGTTGTCCTCATTTCTTTTGATTCTTTTTTCTTTTTTCCTCTCTGCTTCATTTATTTCCACCATTTTATCTTCTACCTCACTTATCCTATCTTCTGTCTCCATTATTCTACTGTTGGTTCCCTCCAGAGTGTTTTTGATCTCATTTATTGCATTATTCATTTTTAATTGACTCTTTTTTATTTCTTCTAGGTCCTTGTTAGACATTTCTTGCATCTTCTCAATCTTTGTCTCCAGGGTATTTGTTTGTAACTCCATTTTGTTTTCAAGATTTTGGATCATTTTTATTATTAATATTCTAAATTCTTTTTCAGGTAGATTCCCTATCTCCTCCTCTTTTGTTTGATTTGGTGGGCATTTTTCATGTTCCTTTACTTGTTGGGTATTTCTCTGCCTTTTCATCTTATTTAGATTGCTGTGTCTGGAGCGGGCTTTCTGTATTCTGCTGGTCTGTGGTTCCTTTTTATTGTGGAGATTTTACCCAGTGGGTGGGGTTGGACGATTGGCTTGTCAAGGTTTCCTGGTTAGGGAAGCTTGTGTCAGTGTTCTGGTGCGTGGAAATGGATTTATTCTCTCTCGAGTGCAATGGAGTGCCCAGTAATGTGTTTTGCGATGGGTCTATATGTTAGGTGTGACTTTGGGCAGCCTGTATGTTGACACTTCAGTCTATGTTCCTGAGTTGCTAAAGAATTTGCATGGTATGTCTTGTTCTGGAGCTTATTGGCTCTTGGGTGGTGGTTGGTTTTGGTGTAGGTATGGAGGCTTTTGTATGGTCTCTTATTCCTTGATGTTCTGTGTAGTCAGGAGTTTTCTGTTTTTCTCAGGTTTTGGGCTTAAGTCTCCTGCTTCCGGATTTCAGTTTTATTCTTCCAGTAGTCTCAAGACTTCTCCAACTATACAGCACTGATAATAAAACTTCTAGGTTAATGGTGAAAAGATTCTCCACCGTGAGGGACAACCAGAGAGGTTCACAGAGTTACATGAAGAATAGGAGAGGGAGGAAGGAGATAGAGGTGAGCAGGAGGAGAGAAAGGGGAACTCAAGAGGAAAGAGACAGATCTACACAGTTATCTGTTCTCAAAGTGTTCTCCGTAGCCCAGACACCCACAAACACTCACAGAATTGGATTGGGAAGAGAAGGGGAAAGGAGGAAATAGAGGTGTTCTGAGGTAGAAAACAGAGAGTCAAAAGTGGGAGAGAGTAATCAACACACTCCTGAATAGAAATGGGAACTGAATATTGGATTCTTAAATGTCCAAAATTTATATCACATACTGAAAAACAAAGATTAAAAATCTAGCGTAGAGGTTAGCCTCTTTGAAATACAATATTTAAAAACAAAAACAAAAACACAAAATTTAGAAATATATATGAAGTTCAGTTTAAAAATAGGGCTTCTCTCTTTTTTTTGCAAGGTTATAGTGAAATGAAAATGGAAATTAAGGAATAATAGAGGAGTATTAGAGGACTTTAAAAGGAAATAGGAGAGAAAAACGAGAAAAAGAAAAATAGAGAGAAAAAAAAAGAAAAGAAAAAAAATCTTTTCCCTAATTAAAAAAAAAATCATAAAAATATATGAAAATGAAAGTTGAGGAGTAATGGGGGAGTAATAGGGAATTTTAAAAGAAAATAAAACAGAAAAAATTAGAAAAAAAAAGGAAAGAAAAAAAAATTTTTTAATTTAAAAAAAAAAAAAAATATATATATATATATATATATCCGGTAATTTCTCTGAAGCTGTTGCAGTCAGTGTAGGTTCAGTTCAATTTCAGATAGCTCCTTTTTCCGGCTTACACTGCTCGATATCTATAGGCCCCTTCCAGTGTAGTTGGTGTTACCTTCAAGGATTTTAATCTGTTGCACCGATCCTTTCTGAAGCGGTTCCCTTTGTTTATTTGGCTTCTCTTTGCCGTCTCTTCAGTGTCTAATTTCCACCCTGGCACAGGCGGGCGGAGGTGATATCTCATTTAGGTTTGCTATTTCAATTCAGTCCTGCTACGGGGAGGGCGGGGCGCTGCAGACAGATATCGCTGTGTGTGGATAGCACTCACCGTGTTCCGGCCACACTGGGTTTGCCCCGTACAGGGGTGTCTCTGCTTTCCCCGTCTACACTGCTCAGGCTCCCGGCTGCTCTATATGGAGCGGGCCCTGTGTTGAGTGCGGTTCCAGTTTTCAGGTACTCCACAAAAGCGCGGATTCGGTTGCACCTGCGTTTTGTGCCTTTCCCGGCCTGAGCGGCTCAGGCAGCCAGAGGTTTAGGCACACTCTCCCCGGATGCAGGGCGCCTTTTCCCTCCGTGGCCCCAGCGCGCGCTGCTTGCTGCTTCTGTTTGTTCAGAGGAGTTGGCGAGGAGTTGGCCTCTAACCGTGACCCTCCCAGCGGCGGATGTCGACCATCCAGAATCTCAGGAATTCTTTAGATAGGAACCGGGGGCCTGTTTGCAGTGTGGAAGGGGGTGGCTTCTCTGGGGCTGAGTTTGCCCCTTTCCCCTCCCCCCTGCCTCCTACCTCCAGTGGGGATGGGCGGGCTCTTCTCTGGAGTTTCTCAATCCCTTTGTTTTGCGAACCACCAGCAGTGTGTTCAGGCCGGTTAATTTTCTCCCTTGCTATCCCACAGTTTAAAAGAGCTCCCTCCGACTGCTCTCAGGGCCTTCGGGCCGGTCCTTACCCTAAGCAATGCTGCCCGCTCCTCTCCGTTCCGCCCCTACTTGTTGGTGGCAGGTGCGGGCGTCTGGGGTACTTTTCTGCTGGGAGTTGCTTTTAGGCACATAATCTGTGGGCCTTATTTAATTTTTCCTCCCAGTTAGGTTGCCCTCCAAGATTCGAAAACTTCCCCCAGACCTGCCAGTGTGAGGGTTTCCTGGTGATTGGAAACTTCCTCTATTAAGACTCCCTTCCCGGGATGGGTCTCCGTCCCTAGCTCTTTTGTCTCCCTTTTTATCTTTTATATTTTGTCCTACCTCCCTTCGAAGACAATGGGTTGCTTTTCTGGGTGCCTGATGTCCTCTGCTAGCGATCTGAAGTTGTTTTGTGAAATTTGTTCAGCTTTCAATTGTTCTTTCAATGAATTTGTAGGAGAGAAAGTGGTCTCCTCGTCCTATGCCTCCACCATCTTGACCCCCCCCCCCCCAATTTTTGAGACTTTAAAAGAAAAGAGTTCACCTAGATTTGTTAGGCAAAATCTGTGATAAGCCTTGGGTGTGAGTTTCCCAGCCCTGTTTTATATTAAAAGTTCAGTCTGAGATCCTGTAAGTGTTGCAGCAAAATAAAAAGTCTGTGATCAATTCTGTTATGTGATATTAATGTAAAAGTTTGTTTCTGAAGCTTATCTTAGTAATCTATCCTTGGATGAAGATCAGATGCCTCATGACCCACAACCAGGGCTGGAAAAAGACATAATTTAAGAGGCTGTCACCAACCTGGATGGAAGGACTTTTTATCAGGTACTCTTAACTAGCTCAGGCACAATGAAACTGAAGGGAAATTAACTCTTAGATTAATTCCCACTTCCAAAGTCCCCTACACTGGATTGGTCTATAGAGAAGACAGCTGACCTGGTCTCACCTTAAAATGATGCTCAAACAAGAGAAACTACAGTACACCAGGATGAGAAGACAATGACATCAGAGATAGACAGCTTGTCCAAGATGCTGGACCTGATTCATATGACCGTTTATAGTGTTTTCTTGACTTCTTAGACGTTTACATATAAATTGAATGCTTTTCTATCATATGCCTGATTCTATACCAGTTTTAAAAATCAGTCCAATTGTTGGGTTTGTGGCCAATTACCTGTATCTAGTTCTGGGTTACCTTGGTAAATTTCTCTACTACAAGACTCTAACTGGTTGGCCCTGAGGAAATTTACTTTAAAAAAAAAATTATAGTCATATTCAGGTCACTGTGATACTACCAGATGGGATCCCCTCACTGGGCCAATTGATGATGCCTACTCTGACTCTGGCTATAAATTTGAGCCTATTTCTATTCCTCAAGCTCAATCAGAGAAACAAGAAAAGTTTTAGCATAAGAAAAAAAAAATCTCCCACAATTATGAGATAGATTTATATAGATAACACCAGGGTATGGTAATTTAGGTTTAAAGTCTCCTCTGTGTTAAAAACAATTAAATCATACTAAGGACAATCAGTCTAGTAACACTAGAAAACTGAGCTGTGTGCCTTATAGATGGTGGTGCCAATGTATAATTTCCCTGAAAGATAAAGATTCGTACAGAGCAGACTAAGTCAGATGACCTGGGATATACTGGACTACATCTAATGAAAGCTCTTAGGTCTTACTTGTGACTTTACTAATACTGCTGGCTATGTTCTTTGTATTTCACCTGTTTTACAAAATTGCTATTTCTTACAGTGCCAAATGTGTGACTGAGGCCTCTGATAAAATAATATATAGTTCCCTATGAGATCGTTGATGATGACAGTGTAACTCTAGATATGAGAAGAAGCAACAAGAGGGAATGCTTTCCTGGACCAAGAGGCTAGTAAGACAGGTGGCCCAGAGAATTTTAGATACTGTTTTATGGCCTAGTCCAGTAACAGCACATTGAGAGGCTGGTCGACAAAAATCTTTGCCAAATCTGAGAATGTATATTCTCAGCACCATGGGATAAAATGGTCATGAAATGCCCCCCTCAAAGTCGTGGTCAAGTTTGTGAGCAGAAAGGGGCTCTGCCAACTGAAGATTGACACTTGCCATCTACATCGACAGCAATTATATCATGGCCACTGCAACTGCTGACTTTCAACAGTCCTGAAAGGAGTTCAGGGTGAAGATCAAGAATGAGGCGTTCCATGCTCTGGGAAAAACTGGCAGAACAGGCCTTCAGATAGTTAGATCTTTTCAGGAGATTTTATGAGTCCCAATTCTTGCATCTTCTCATACCTAGAGAAACACTGACATCATTAATGGTGCCATCTGCTTTGGCTATTAAAGAAAAATTTTACAATTAAAAGTCAAAATAGAGTACTCAGCTATGGTTCAGACATTCTGGGAAATAACCAGGTGTTACTATGGATGTAATTTCAGATTAGACATTGTATTGCTAAACACTTGAGCTTTCTGAGACATGTCAGGCTTAGATGCCACCATTCTCAAAACAATGTCTGCTGGAAGCTAGTAACTTCTACCTTATTTTTTATAAAACTAGACAACTGGCCACCTGGCTACAAGTCTCCCTGGAGTGCCAGGTCCAGACTGGGTTTCAGGCCTATTCTTCTAAAAGAAAGAGATTTACTTTGTCTATTAAAAGTCCGGTTATCCCTTCCCCAGCTACTACTAACTGGGTATGTTGCAACAAAATTGCAGACCAAGGGATTGAGATTTTAATCATACAAGGCTCAGATCTAAGACTTGGAATGCAGGAATACTTCCAATTCAGTGTCTCTTCTCCAAGCTGAGGCGGTCCTGTGCCCTATTTTGACAAAAAGTTATAACAGTCATAGTAGCCCTGTTCCCTAAATTAAAACTGAACAGGACTCTGCGGGGTGGTGACTCTGGAGTACAGATCTGCTATACTGTAAAATATAGGCTTTATTCAGCCTCCTTGACCTTCCCTGAGTTCCAAAGAGTAGATTAAAACAATTGCCAATCAGAGAAGGGAAGAAATACAAAAACAGAGGGGAAACAATCAAATGGTGGTACAGCCTTGGGAAAGGTCCTGGTTCCTACTCAAAGAAATATGTATAACAATGTCTTTTGAGTTCTTCTACAGAACTGGAGACCCCACCCAGGTGGAAGATGGTAACTTCAGACTAAATATAAGATTCCTAGAACACAGCTTTGTTGCTTGACCACCAGCCAATCATCCCAGCAGTGCCTCCTGTTTCTGGGGACCAGTGATGACCATCCTGTTAGGTCTCCTGTTTGGCCCCTGTCTATTTTACCTCTGAGAGGCGCCAACAGTTTCAAACTAAGTTGCTGTTATTACAAGAGTAAAATCTGGTTTCAGATATAAAACACCCCAACTTAGGTCAGGTATAGAGAGACTTCTGCTCTGCTAGGCAGGCCTATGCCCAGGCACAGCAGAAAAAGTTACAGAAGAAAGAGACCTCTGCCCCAATTCCAAAAAGCATCTTGAGTATGAAGTCTCCCAAGGGGGAGTTATTAGGAAAAACACACTGCCTGTCCGTCCACCTAATGTTACTCAGATCTCAATATTCGACTATCCCCACAGATGATATAGAAGACCCATGATTGGGCCTTCCATAGAAACAAAGACAGAGGGGAATGTGGGGCTGCTGGGGCTGGTAGGCGGCCTGGACCTGGGTTTCGGTTTCCCCTGAAATGGTGGGATTCCCCGCCTCCATCGGGCCACCTGGAGCCAGCCAGTCAACAGGCGCCCAAAAGGGAACAAAAGGAACATGAGGGAAAGCGGAAAAGCCTGTGAACGCCTAAGTTTGAACAAAAGCCCATGAAAGTTTGTACCAATAAAATTGCTTTGCAAACATGTAACCAATCCGCTTAAGCCAGCTACCAACTGCTTATGTTCACCCTATAAATTTATGTAACAGCTGGGGCTCGGGGCTTTTTTCTGAGTCTGCACCACTGCATTGGTTGCGGCAAAAAGCCTTGGCTCGAGTCAGTAATAAACTTCCCTTTTTGCGAATTGCATTGTCTTGGAAGCCTTCTCTCTTCCTGCTCAGGGATTCGACATCGGGCAAAACAGAAGAGTAGAATGAACCTGTGTGCATTTCCAGCAGGTTACATGCTGCAACTCTACAGGGCAAATGACTGCTTTTGAACGTCATACCCTAATTCCAGGCTCACAAAAACACATTTCTCTGCAGTTTCAAAGCTGTGTAAATTCACTCCTAGGACTCAAGATATGATCTATGTATGTTGACTTCTATATCTGGGCTTCCAGTGATCAGCTAAAACTGTACTGTCAGAGAACTTCCAGCTAGAAAAATGCAAGTAGCATGTTTTCTCTCAGAAAACACAAATATTTGATGAAACTTGTTGTCATAAAAAAGGGAAAATGCACCAGTGTGTTTTCCCATCAGGTTGGAGACTGCAAGTATTCTGGATTTGCTAGGCGGAAATGTTGCTTTCTCTTTAGGCACTGAGTTCTAGGTGCAGAAAAACGTTTCCCCACAGGTTCAGAGCTGTGCAAAGGCACACCTAGATCACACCACATCATTACCTTAGAAAAGGATTCAGGGAATAATGTTCCATGAGGGCTTCTGCTCTACCTGTTGCTACCCTGAGTGGGCAAAATTGCACTGTCAGGTGACTTTGTAGCATTAATAAGCAAGGGCATGTGCTTTCAGAAAACACAGATACTTAAGCAAAGCTGTGGGTGTAAGGAAGAGGGAAATGAACCTGTGTGTGTTTCTTCCAGGCACCAGACTGCAACCACCCAGCAGTCACACAAAGAAATGCCGCTTCTGCTTTTAGGCTCCAAATCCCATGCTAACAAAAATAAATGTCCGTGTAGTTAGAAAGCTGTCTGAGAGATCCCAAGGGCAGATAGCACCATTCCATGAGTAAAGAGTTTGGGGGGGAGGGTTGCTCTGAGAGTCCAGCAGAGAATGTTCTCTGGGTTTGGCTGCCATACCTCTTTTTAGCTTAATTCAGTGAAGCTGGACTGGGTGCTGCCTTTACAGTAAGAAGTGCCCAGCAGCATGTTCCTTTTGGAAAACTCAAAGAACGGACCAAAGCTGTTGTCATAATGCACAAAAAATGACCCAGTGTGTTTTCCTGGCTGGTTTGAGGCTACAAGTCTCCTGCTTTCACAGGAAGAATATACTGATTTTGCCATATTGCCTGGAATTCCAGCTTCAAGATAACACATTTCCCTGCACATTTAGTGCTGTGTAAAGACACTCCTAGTTCAGACACTGTCCTGTTTGAGAAGCCAAGGTATCGTGGGAGAATGTTCTGTGAATGTGGATGGCCAAGCCTGTTTTTACTCTGATTAGGTGAAACGTACTGTCAGATAACCTCACAGAAAGAGGTGTTGAAGAAGGAATTCACAGGGCCTGGACTCCATCTCAGGCCTGTCCATGCTGGTCATGTGTAGCCGCCTCTCCAATGGACTCTGAACTCTGTGCTTAGCACCTGTGGGAATGACAGTAGAAGGATAAGACCTCCTCTGGGCAGGGGAATCTTTAAGATCACATCCAGGTCACTCATTGCCTAAGAGAAAACAGACACTAATCACCCCTGCCTCCGGACAGTATCTATTGGAATGTAACCACAGGCTTATTGATTATTAACTGTTTGAACACATAACACGTGAATGATGGGGTTATTGTGATTGTATTTACCCTTCCTTTGTAAGCCTCAGGGATTTGGGCTGGTGGGTTTGTACACATACACATGGGGTATAAAAGATTTTCAAAAATGATGGTTGGTGTTATGCCAGCTGTCCGAATCCCCCAGCAGGAAAAGAGAAGACCTGCATGACAATGCAACATGCAAAGGAAGGGAAATTTATTGCTGACTCGAGCCAGGGCCCCTGCTGCAACCAACGCAGTGGTGCAAAGTCAGAGAGCCCCAAGCCCCAGTTTCTACGCACATTTATAGGGTGTTCGATTTCAAACATAAGCAGTGGGTAGTGGGCGCAAGTGGATTGGTTACATGTTTGCAAAGCAATTTTATTGGTACAAACTTTCACGTGCGCGGAACTTTTCAAGGGACCTTCTCGGAGGTTTACTGGGCGCGTACTGATTAGCTGGTCTCTGGTGGCCTGTTGAGGGCAGATAATTACCCTACCCTCGGGAGAAACTGAAACTTAGGCCTACTCTTAGTTCAGGGAGCCTGTCATGGTGCTAGTCTTGGCAGTCTCACAGTCAGGGTCCTTGGCTAAGAGGAGACTCTGCCTTGGGCCCACCAGTGTAATAAACTGCACTCCACTATCTGCATTGCCCTTCTGAGTGAGTTTGTTTCCCAGAAAGCATGGCTATAACAGTGTCAAGCAGCCTGATTCAGGAGAAGTGAAGTTGCTCAGTCCATGTACGACTCTTTGCGATCCCTTTGAGTGTCGCCTACCAGGCTTCTCCATCGGGACGCTCAACTATTGCCGTGGGGCTAGGATGCTCGGACCTGGCCCATCCTGATTCATCTTCAAGTGGAACTCCACGTCCTCTGTCTTATTTACTCTTCAAACTAGCACTGCGGGATGATCATTTTGAAAGGGAAGAAATACCAAATCACTATGTTATGCACCAGGAACTAACAGTGCTGCAGATCAATTATACTTCAAAAACAAACACACAAAGAAACAAACTCATATAGAAAAGGGGGTCAGATTTGTGGTTCCAGGAGTGGGGGGTGGGGGACAGGGGACAGGATGGAGGCAGTCAAAAGTACAAACTTCCGATAATGAGGGTTAGGGCCATAACCAGCAACCTACACACACACTTAACACTGCTGCATGTCATACATGAAAGTGGTTGAGAGAGCAAATCTTGAGAGTTCTTATCACAAGGAAAATTTTCTTTTATTTTGCATCTTTATGAGACAATAGATGGTCATTAAACTTACTATGATAATCATTTCGTGATGCATGTAAGTCAAATCATTACACAATACACATTTAATGTAAACAGTACTGTCTGCCAATCATATCAATAAAACTGGAAAAAATAATACTGCTGGGAGGTGAACAAGTCTTTTATGTATTTTCCTAAGTGTCTTCCAGTTAAGACAGCTTCTGGTCTCTCTCTACTCCATCTTTTCAAACTGCCTCCAGGTCATTTACTCTAGAGCTCAGTTCTCATCTTGACACTCCTTCAGCTTAGTGTCTTTCACTGGTTCCCAAACACCCAGAGGACAAATCCAAACTGATACTTCAATCCAACACATTATTGCCATGGCATCTACAGGCCCCATTCACTCCTAAATCTGTGCCTTTCATCACACCATTCCCTCCGTCCAGGGGCCATCTCTCTAAGTCAGTGCCCCTCCACTTCCATCTTTTAAAGACCAGCTCACCAACTCCATAAAGTGTTGTCCCCACTGAGCTCCTGGAACCCTTTAAAATCATCAGAAACATGCAGATAATCACCTTCAACCAGGCTGTAAAAACACACATGCATTATCCCCTCTCGTAATATCTCAGCTCTTGTCTGGCAGCGTGAACACAGTCACACACAGAACACCCACAGGAACACATCCTCTCTTTTCCTCCCATCCTCTCTCTCAGCTTCATACAGCACCGCATATGAATAAACACCTATCTGAGTGCTTCTGTTGTTGTTTAGTCACTAAATCATGCTTGACTCTTTTCCTACCCCATGAACTTGCATCATGCTAGGCTCCTCTGTCCATGGGATTTCCCAGGCAAGAACACTGGAGTGAGTGGCCATTTCCTTATCCAGGTGATCTCCCTGGCTCAGGGATTGAACCCACATCTCCTGCCTTGGCAGGTGGAGTCTTTACCACTGAGCCACCTGGGAAGGCCCAAGATGTTCCCAAGTACTATGATAAATAGTTTCTCAATTAATGGTAAGATACCAGCTCTCACAGCTGAGGAAACAGAGTCCCTGACTGGCAGTGACCCTCCAGCCTGGACCCTGTGCTCTGCCTGCCTCTCTCTGCCACGTGTTGGTTGAATGAAGACACTCTGATTTCTAGGGGGTAGCTTCGTGAGATCTACACTGCCTTTCACACTGTACAGAAATCAAGAAATGTATGTCCAGTTTACTCCGGGAACAACACCATGTCCGTCAGACTGAGAGTGCGCACAGAGCTGTGGGCTTTCCATCTGAGTCTAACCAGAGAGGGTGAAAGGCCACAGGCAGGAAACATACACTCCCAGGACCCCATGGCAGCAGGTTCAGCATCTGCTAACAAGAGACCCGCATCACATCATCCCCCGCCCACGCTGCAGACCCCTGACTGGAGCCCAGGGCGCAAGTCACGGCTTCTCTCTGAGTGACATGTTTCTGAACTGCCAAGGCCTGTTTCTGAGCTGCAGACACAGCCACTGCACAACCAGAGGGCTTCTCAGCCCGAGGGGAGCCAGGACGGGAGCAGGGAGGCGGGCCAGCCCGCGCAGCTTCCCCGTAGGACCATCGCCAGTGAGCGCCAGGCTAGTGCAGGTCGCTCTGTGCCTGGTCCACCCCCCTCAGAGGCGGGACTTCACTGTCCCTGTTTTTCTTGATAAGCTTTCTTTCCATTCTTCTCATTGCTAGCATCTGACGGGCTATGAGTCCTGGGAAAGCCCTCAGCATCTTCTGACAAACACACGTCCATCCTCCCTCCCCAGGTGCTGTGTAGGAATTCTTCTGCATTGCTTCCCCATTTAAATGCTACTTGGAACTGTCAACTACATATTGGCACTTACCGAGAGCATTGCCAACGACTGAAGAACAAAGGTGTTTGCCATCTGCCTCTATGGAGATTGAATCCCATGCTGCTACAACTGTTGACCTTCAACATCCCCTGAGGGAGTTCAGGGTGTAGTGAGGTGCTCTGTGCTCCATGGAATCTGGTGGGACAGATGTTTTCAGGAACAGATTTTATGATCTCAATCCTTGCATCGCCTCATATCTAGAGAAGCACTAAATCCCTTCATGGTGGCATCAGATTCTCATGACTAACAAAAAACCTTTTGTAAGTTGAGTGCTTCATAGTATTGAAATCCCCATTCACCAAAACCTTATACATTGACTTTCCCCCACTGCCGCTTTGGAGCAGTTTCTCAGAGCTATCTGAGTTGCTACCTCCCTGACCGCAGTCCTCATTTTGCCCCAAATAAAACTTAACTCACAACTCTCAAGTTGTACATCTTTTTTTATTCGACACAACTATGAGGGTGACGCAAGAACGGGGCTTCCTGGAAAGTCGATGAAACTCACCGAAATCACAGGGTTAACAGAGCACCAAGGTAAAGAGCTGGCTGACTGCCTGGGAGGACTTCAGAGGAACCTGAAAATGGAAGAGACTCTGAACTGGTCACCAGCACAGTGAAGAGATGAGGGGCAGCAAAAAGCAAGCAAGGGAGCTCTTCCCATGCTGAGGACTTTGACCCTATTTTAAAGATGAGGAAAGTGAGGCCCTGAGATCTCATGTCTAGTGGGTTGTAGAGTTGGCATATCAACATGGTTTCCATTTTTACCTTCCAAACACAAGAAAGAAGAGGCAGAAAACACAGGTTACTGAAGAAACTTGAGTTTCAAAACAGAGGCAGGGAGACAGGAGACTTTCTTTGAAGAAAACAGGAAGTCCTGGGTTTGCTGTCCTGGGAAGAGAAAAGGAAAACAGATTCTAATGTTATCAATTACACACATTGCTATTGATATAGTGCTTTAAAAGTTTGCAAAGTGTTTTAATTTTGCATAACAGGAAAACTGGTTCTAATTGAATTTAATGTAAATTATATACACACACACATCAATCACACACACACACATCAATCACACACACACACACACACACACACACACACACACACACACACACACACACACACACAGGGTCCAG